>JAOYMZ010015942.1:0-19581 GCA_025802335.1 Pinguicula primuliflora
ACCAAAACTTGAACATATGATCTTCTATGTATAAGCTTTCTAACGATGTGTCCAAGTCCGTCAAAGAGCAATCCTAATGGCCGGAATTGAAAATCATTTCTAAAATCATGTCACCGGATCCTGCACCTATATTGTATATATATATATAACAAGCCCTTTTATTATAACGATGTTCTTCTAGCCACAAAAATATTTTCGTCATATCAATTTCTAATTAAAGATGATGAATTGACATCTTTTTTTAAGGAGTTTTATGAGAGTTTCTATAGTAAAAAAAATTTGACATCAAAATCACAAGAAATGTGATATATATTAGAAAGTAGATCCGTTCTATTCCGGGCCCAAGCCTTATGTGTACATTTGCGCGTGTGTGAGCCAACTTAAATTGGAAAATGTGGGTTACTCTTATTAAAATTTTGAACCAGAGGTGATAGATTTTGCTATCACATTTCTATTTAAGTTGGTTGATATTTATGTGTGAATTATGCATGTGGCATTACAATATTCTCACTCCAGTCCAACTAGGTAAACCCTGTTGAGACTTAGACTACCACACGAATAGTACTCAATTAGGCTAATTCTCATTATGGAATCAATACTCAGAATTTTCCAGGAAATAATTACGAAGATAATGATCGTTTTATATATAACAAGTCTCTTTTATTATACTAATGTTCATGGAGCCTTCAGAAAATTCTAGCCACGAAAATATTTTCGTTGTATCGATTTCTAATTAAAGCTGATGAATTACTATTCTGATAGATTACACGGGAAAGTGTACTATGTTGATGAAGCCTTTACTAGCAAATGACTCTGGTATCATCGTCTAGGTCATCCATCTGAAGCTACCTTCGTACCTTGTTTCCTTCATTTAGTAATTTTCTTGAGAGATCTGGTACTTATGCCCTGGCTATGACACAAAGGACGTTTTTTCGTCTAGTTTTACTCATTCATGTTCTCCTTATGATCTTATACATTCTGATATTTGAGGACCTGCTCGTGAACAAAATGGGGTAGATGAGAGAAAATTATTTTTTGCTTGAAATAACTCGAGCCCTTATGCTTGAGTCAGGTGTCCCTTCTCATTTCTGGCCTGAGGCTACAGCCATTGTTGCTTATTTGACAAATTGCCTTCCCCCCCCTCCCCCCAAAACAATGGAGCTAAAAACTCCACTCAAAACTCTTTCCTCTCATTATCGAGTACCTTCTTACCTCACACTTCTTCCTCGGATTTTTGAGTGTTTTGTATTTGTCCATATTCCTAAAGGAAGTCGGAGTAAGTTTGACCCTTGTGCAGTCAAGTGTGTGTTAATTAGGCATGGTGTGCATCAGAAAGACTATCGTTGTTTTGATCTTATCTCTAATCGGGTCATCACTACAGTTCATTGTGATTTTGTGGAGACAAAATATTTTTATAAGAAGACTAGTGCATCTCATGATCAGGGGGAGATGAGGTATGACCCACTCGATTGGATTAGTCCATGTCATGATACATCACAGGTTTCGAAACCACCACTTGAGATAGTACAATCCGACGCTAAGCCTCATTCAAATGATACCTCTCCGGATGATCTGACCGTAAGTTCTTCTAAGATTATTTGCTCGCCTAATGCTCCTGCTGATGTTATTGTTGAAGAAGAGGTGAGTACGATTGCCCATGTACTTCCTCCTCAAAGTACAAGAAGCATGGCTGCAAAGAAGTATTGTGCTGATCATGTTCCTAGTTCAAAGCGATACCATGTGGCTAACCTATTTAGGAGGAGGATAATCTCGTGTGAAAAGACATTTATGATGGCGTTATATACTGAGGATATCCCAAAAGTGTTGAGGAGACAATGCATAATCCTGTATGCAGTGACTAAGATGAGTGCATTAAAGAAGAGTGGTACATGGGAGAAGTGCATGTTCCCTGAGGGAAAGAAACCTGTGGGTTGTAGATGAGTTTTGACAATTAAGAGGACAGTAGATGGTACTGTTGAGAGGTACAAAGTAAGACTTGTGCCGAAAGGTTACACCCAGTCATACGATGTAGACTATTTTGATACGTTTTCCCCAGTAGTCAAGATTGACACTATTCGTGTCTTGTTTTCGATTGCAGCGAACAAGTACTGACTTTTACATCAGTTTGATGTAAAGAATGCTTTTCTACATGGAGATCTTGAGGAAGAGGTCAACATGGAACATCCACTTGATTTTTCTCAGGATTTTCGAGTTACAGAGAGATGTAGACTGAAGAATGCATTGTATGATTTAAAGAAGCCCCTAGAGCGTGGTTTAAGCACTTTACATTTGGAATGAGGAGATGTAGTTATATACAGAGTGATTCTGACCATACTCTGTTCTCACCAATACAGTAGCTAAATGATCATTTAAAGACTTATTGTTCAAGTTGGGTGTTGGACATTCCACCACTCAACTTGAGGGGGAGTGTTAAAAATATAGATTGTGATTAAAGAAATAAATTATTTCCTTAAATTTTAAATATAGAATTTAGTTATGATTTTATCACAATCATCGATTACCTACGAGCGCAAGTGGTGAGTATATACATGTTACAATTGTGGGGTGTAGGGAAGGATACTTGTAAGAAAAAATTTACTTACAAAAAAAAACAAGAAGTCATTTCCAATCACAATTAGTGTTCGAGAAGTCGGCGCCTATATTCAGGCCATCAGATATCAAATTTAATGCCTGTTCCGAAATTCTCGTGTAGAAATTACTCCACAAATGGTCATGGAGTTTGGTTATAGCAACCAAAGGTGACCTAAAATCTTTAGGTTGGGGGTTTTACGCTTTAAATCCATATTTTTAATGTTTTAGATTTTTAAATGTCGAAACCGTCACAATCAAAATTCGTAATCGGTATTTAATTTTGAATTGTGTATGATTTGATGAGAGATGATACATGGAACCATTTTTGCACACACACCACACCACCAATGTGTGTGAAGTACTGTGCACACACACATATGTTGGTGTGTGTGTGACTCATTATGCAGGTATTTGAGTGGGAATGAGACCGGGAGGTGCCATATAACATTACACTAATTCGATACACATGGGTGTGATAAGATTAATGTTCTCCTTATATATAATGTTCATGAAGGGTAATATACTACCCACAAAAAAAATTCTTGCATCAATTCCTAATTAAAGCTAGTGAATAGAAATCCTTTTCCATTTTAACAAAACAGACCCCTTCTCTTTGGGCTCGTGTCTTGTGTGCACAGCAGCACAGATGCGCGTGTTGGCCAACTTAATTAGGAAGATGTAGGCTAATCTAATTAAAACCTTTAGCCAAATATGATAGATTGTAGCACCACATTCATATTTAAGTTGGCTCACACGCACACCTGCGTACACGAGACATCGTATAGCATTCCACTTATTCGATGCACATGGGTTTGTGATAAGATCAATGTTCTCTCTATATAATGTTCATGAAGCGTAATATTCTACCCACAAGTTTTTTCGTTGTATCAGATCCTAATTAAAGCTAATGAATTGAAATCCATTTCCATTTCAACAAAACAGGCCCCCTTCTTTCTCGGATCTTGTGTGTACAGATGCGCGTGTGATTCAACTTAAATAGGAAGATGTGAGTTACTCTCATTATAACTTTGGGCCCAATGTAATATATTATAGCACCACATTCCTATTTAAGTTGGTATACACGCGCACATATACATACGAGGTGCTGTATAGCATTCCACAAATTCGATACACATGGGTAGGTGATAAGATCAACATTCTCTCTCTATATATAATGTTCATGATGCGTAATATTCTACCCACAAAAAAAATCGTTGTATCAATTCCTAATTAAATCTGATGAATTGAAATCTTTTTCCATTACAACAAAACCAACCCCCTTCTTTCTGGGCTCGGATATCGTGTGCGCATGTGCGCGTATGAGTCTACTTAAATAGGAAGATGTGAGCTACTCTCATTAAAACCTCGAGGCTAAGGTCATAGATTGCAGCACCAAACCAAACCAAACATACCCAGTAAATTCCACCCGTAGGCAGGGTCTGGGGAGGGTAGGATGTACGCAATCATACCCCCACTCCTCAACAGAATGGAGAGATTGTTTACGTGAAAACCTCGGCTCGAAAAAAAAACAATGATAATAATAATAATAGAATACAAAAAATAATAATAAAAAAGAAAAGTAAATATAACTGAAATTGCAACATCAGATTCCTATTTAAGTTGGTCCACAAATGCACTTAGAGGTTCTGTATAGCATTCCACTAATTGGATTCGCATGGGTTTGTGATAAGATCTATGTTCTCTCTATATAATGTTCAGGAAGCGTAATATTCTACCCACAATAAAAAAATCGTTGTATCAATTCCTAATTAAAGTTGCTTATATAAAAAACCTAATTAAAGCTGATGAATTGAAATCCCGAGAATTTTTATAAAGGCCAGTGGCTAACCACATATTACTCATACGGAACAAAAATGGAAATGACAAAAATATTGTGCATGAAGAAAGGTCAAGACAGCACAAGCTATGCCACAAACTCTCTCTTCCAGGTTAATTTTTGTTCATGACTTCCTCCTTTA
Organism: Pinguicula primuliflora; assembly: GCA_025802335.1. Classification (NCBI taxonomy): domain Eukaryota; kingdom Viridiplantae; phylum Streptophyta; class Magnoliopsida; order Lamiales; family Lentibulariaceae; genus Pinguicula; species Pinguicula primuliflora. Next base: position 4,572 of record JAOYMZ010015942.1, read on the forward strand.
TTTTGTTCAAAATCATAGAAATATCAAACTCCTGGCATAACACTGCAGAGGACAATAATATTAAGGGCAAAACCGATATTGGAGAAAGCAATCATAGAGTGTATGAAGAATACACAACCTGAAAGCATGGGCATAGCTGATCTTGGTTGTGCATCAGGACCAAACACTTTGATGACCATCTCAAGCATAGTGAATTTGGTACACTCCACATGTTCGAAAATGAGAATCAAGTTGCCTGAGTTGAGAGTGTCGTTGAATGATCTTCTGAACAATGATTTCAACGACATTTTCAGTGCATTGTCGGAGTTTTACAACAACATGAAACGGGAAATGGGCATTGGAATGGAAGATTGCTTTGTATCATGTGTAGGTGGATCATTTCACGGGAGGATTTTCCCGGCAAAGAGCTTGCATTTTGTTCACTCTGCAAATAGTATTCATTGGCTATCCAAGGTAATCTACAAATAACACTACGGCTCCGTTTAGTAGCTAGGATTTCGCAAAATTATCCTACTAAATCCAGTGTTTAGTAGCATGGATATGAAGTAAAAGATTTTCTCGGGTCAACCAGTTGACTCGGAAAAATGTGAAATTTAGAGGAAAAAACTTAACTTTTTAAATAGATGAGATTTTGTGAGAAATTTGAATTTTTTTTTTTGAAATTTCTAATTTGTGCTTCCTTTATAAATTATAAAAAATTGTAAAATATTATAAATTTAATTTTAAATTCCGGAAAATTATCCAAAAATAATGAAAAATAATTTTTAATTTGGAAATATTTTTTCTATGAATTTTTTAATAATATATTTTTAAATTTTTTGTAATTTCATTTGAACCTAAAAAATAACCGATACTCGTTATATATTAGATTCGGGCACTCAAAATTTGATAGACATATGAACATGACTTTCTCCGGTTCGATAAAAATAATAATTATAATATTGATTTTTTATTATTTTATTTTATTTTAAATTAATTGTTATAATTAAATATAAAGACAACTTTATAAATTTACAATAATTTCAAAATCTTCACATGAAATTATGACTAAACAACAGATTTTAAAATCTCACTATATCTTAAACCCTACAAATCCTATGTAATCCTTCATACTAAACGTAGGATAAATTATCTCATCCCACGAAATTCTATCCCTCTATATCTAACTTATCATTACTACTAAACGGAGCTTACATGTCAATAACACAGGTGTTCAGTCCCTTCTGGAAATTAGACTGTTGCAGTAAAAATCAACAAATAATTTTGTATGCATTCCATAAGGGTGTGTGGGAACTTTCTGGACATGTTGCAAAATCATTTCCTTTTATGATTAAGAAATATTTGATGGAATGAGTGAATAAGAAAATGGGTATATTTGGTTAATGATGCAACTTGCATGCCTTGTTGGTTATGGCTGAAAACAAAGCCCAAAGACAACTCCTTTATGTATTCCATGATAGAATAGATGATACTCCCGAGCCAATACATGCTCGTATGTATTTAAATTTTTGAGGAGCATAGAGCCGGGAAAAGCATATTTGTAAATAACTTCCTTTATTTTCTTTAGTAAAGTTTTTGCTTACTCCCAAACAGTGGCGGATCCTGGGGATATTATTAGGGGGTGCGGATGCTGGAGATATTTGAGGGTTTAATTAGGTGGTGCGGAGGGGTGCATGTCCAAGGAAAAAAAAATTTAGGGGGTGCGGGTGCACCCCTCCCGAACTCCGACGGTCCGCCATTGCTCCCAAAAAAACTTGCATGCCTTGTTTTTTGCAGTTTCCTAGTTACAATATCTTAAATGCAGTTCCCGGAGGTTCGGCATCCTAATGCAAGCGAGCACGTAAATGAAGGCATGAATAGTATACCAAAGAAGACGTGTCAAAGCCGTGTGTTGGAAGCATACATCTCACAATTTGAGAAAGATTTCTCCGAATTCCTGAGATCACGATCGGAGGAGATAGTAGAAGGAGGGACGATGGTTCTGTCGTGCAATACAAGGACCTCACTTGATACGAGCCCCAATATTGTCTCTGTTTGCCAAGAGATTCTGGCACAAGTACTCATGGGTATGGCCTCCGAGGTATAATACTTATAAATTAATTATCATTTTTTTGCTAGTCACTGGAGAGTGCTCTACCATTTGAGAAATAAGCCACAATCATCTTCTTCTTAATTTTTGTAAGATTGACTCCTAAATATTATAACAGATCTGATAATTAAATGTAAATACGAATCGTACATTTATAGCGGAAGTCTGGTGAATCGTAATATTTCGGTTGAGTAGATCTTGAACTGGGGCTATCAGAATCCCGATGGTATTCCACAACTCAAAACTCTACTTCCAAAATGATAAAGCAACACTTCGAGAGAATTATGAAAACTGGGTCTCAACACATGAGAATAGGTTTCAGCGTAAAGTTAAGCGATAGGTTTTGAGAATTTCCTTATTTATAGGAGTCGACATGAAACAGTATGGACCAAAGGCCAAACAATGTAATAAGTATATAAATTACAATTAAATACATTAATTGTAATTTAAACATTAATTACATTTTGTCATAATTACGTTAAGTTGTACTATTTAACGTAATAACATAGTTATCTAACAGCTCACACTCGGCTACACAAGTCGCATCCTAACAACTCTCAGTTGGTTACAAAGCCGCAATGTATTGTTCAAACTTTCTCTTGATACTTCATACAAGTAATGAATTGAGCTACCAATATCCGTAACAAGTAATATCATGTTAAGTCACCATCAACTAACATGATATTTTCAAAATGTCGATACACCAAATCCTCTTTGCATCACCAATAGCTACGAATTTCCTTTAAGCTATACAATATTTGGTTACATACATAATGTAATGGTCCGAGCAAATATAGTGAGCAAGATAGATAGTTCCTTAGATACTAATTATCATTAATATCAACTCGACTGCTTTCCTAGAATTGTCCGCATGACTATTAAAAATCAAAGCATTTGGATTACATACTAAAGTAGCAGCATCAAGCCTCAACTTCAAGTCATAGCTCTGAGTCGAAGAGTAACGCTTAGGGTGGACCAAAAAAGTCATGTGATCTTTTTTTTAAAGTCCGTCAGTGCAGGTTCATAAAAAAAAGTCTTGTGATCACACAATGACAATCAGGAGAAAATTATAGTCATTTTCACAACGGTCGTTCTATAGCACACACAGTATGATATGTGTGTCATGGTATGACTTCCACTCAGATGAAAACACATAGTCGTTATCCTATACATTCGGCTTTAAAGCTTAATGTGAACCTAGTTATTTTACATTCGATTCTCTACCAATCTCATTTCAGACCTACTGAAGTGACTGAATTTAACTGTATCAGTCTCAAACTTCCAGTTACACAAGCATAAGGGTGATTTCCCGTGTGATAGAGCCAATTGTAAAATTTTGTGAAATTTTATATTGTGCCTTTGTAATTGATTTTCAAACTCATAACAATTACATGGCGTGAATAAGAAATACCTTTCTATTGCACTAATCAATTCATTACATAAACATGTCATCTGACAAATCTACAAGATATCGTCAGACCCTACGAATTGCTAGACCAATGATATGAGCTCTAGACATATCTCTAGGAACGGGTTTGGTCATCAATTCTGCAACCATCTTGTCAGAATGAATATACTTGAATATGATATGTCTTAGCTGTCCAAAACATTGCAATATCTTTTCTAGATATGCTTTGTCCTATGAAACTTTTGATCCTTAACGAACTAAATCGCTACAGTATTTATCGCAATAGTGACCATTCTCTATTTTCATAGTTGACATAACAATGCAGTCTTACTTATTAATGGGCATGATATGACTCCCCCACCGAGGATGATGTGATATCTAGAGGTGAACTTGGACTCACCAAGCTGCCTCCACAATCAACATCCATGTATCCTTTCGAGTCGTACCACATAGATAACAAAAGATTCACTTAACTGTTTACCAATGAACATATCATGGTTTGCTTTGGAAACAACTTACCAGTCCAACCGCAAAATAAATGTATACTCGTGTACATAACATGACATACATTAAACTTCCTCTAGCACTTGCATAAGGAACTGTGCTCATCTCCTCCTTCTCTTTATCTGTTTTGGGGCATTGCTCGAGGCTTAGTGTCAAACTCTTATCAACAGGAGTATCAACAGGTTTTGAATTATACATTCTGAATCGCTCTAAGATTTTATTTGCTGAGACAGACCCAACAATCTCTTAGAATGATTTATGTAAATCTCAACTCCTAGGACATACCTAGATTCACCCATATCCTTCATCTCGAAGACAGAGGACAACCATTGTTTAATGGAGTCGGTCTTTTACATGTTGTTTCTGGCCAACAGTATGTCACTGACATATGAAAAATGAAACAAGATTCATTTCTTTGTCCTTGAGACATACACACAATGGTCCTCATCAATCTTGATGAAAGCATATAATGTAATGGCTTCATGAAATTAAAGGTATCATAATTTGGAAGATTGTTTTAAACCATACATGGATCGTTTAAGATGACACACTTATCTTCTTTCTCTGCTGAGACAAACACGACAAGTTCCTGCATGTAAATTTCTTCCTCAAGAACATCATTGAGAGAGACAGGCTTTACGTCCATTTGCTATAATTCGATATCCAAATAGACAACCAAGGTCAGAAGTAAGCGAATAGAGACCATTCTCACCACAAGAGAAATATTTCTTCATAGTTAATACCCCCAAAATTGGGTAAAGCCTTTCGCCACGAATTAGGCTTAGAACTTTCGAATAGTTATCAAACATAATTTATTTTCATCGAGTTCATTTAATCCTTTTATGACATTAAGTCACTTTCACTATCGGGCAAGTCCATGTCCTCATGATAAGAGGTTGATTTTTATACTTCGAAATGTACGTAGAAGAACACACCTTCCTCAATCCGAAAGTATCATCAAGGAATTCTTTTATCAAATGATAGGATTTTCAGTTACCATTGTCACAGAATCACTCCCACTAACCATAAAGTCGGTGGAATTCGTAGCTACGTTTGTATTAGGTACAGAAGATTGCTGATCAACTTGCCTATTCGAATGACCACTCCCACTAACCTATTGGTCGGTAAAATTTGTAGTCTAATCAGTTGAAGGTATTAGAGTCCGTTGATGAGGACTGGCCTCATTTGCATTAACACCTTCATTTGGCAAGCTTACACTTGCAATATGCGGGAGTTTTTGATCAAATTACCTCTCCGAATGGATCACTTTCACTAACCCATTTGTCAATGGAATTTGCAGTCTCATAGATAGAAGGTATTGGAGATTGCTGCTGAGTACTGACCTCATTTGCATTCTCACCTTCATTAGGTAAGCTCCCACTTGCAAAATGCGATATTTCACTATTTTTGTGTTTTGGTGAAACATATTCTCCCCCACACCAAGAGATAGTGACAATTCTTATTGTAACTAATACAATTGACTGCCTTGTCTTATATCACTAATTGTTGGGAACTGATCCATTCGAATATTAACCGAACAATACATATCATCTCGTTTGGAAACACGTTTGGTTGCTCTTAGACCAAGTTTTCCATGTTGACGGGTTTGGTCATGCACATAGCTGTCGAATCCCATGGTCGCATATAGTCTAAGATTTCATCCCATTCCATAACTTATACGGATGGTGGGCACACTTTTACTTGGTACACGATTGCGGATGTATGTTGCCGTAAGTAATGCATCTTCCCAAAAGTTTATGGATAGACTTAGCTTGTGTATCATGAACTTAACCACGTCGAATAATGTTCGATTCCTGCATTCCACAACAACATTTTGCTGCGGAGTGTATGGAAAGTAAGTTTCCTTACAATGTCTTTTCATCACAATATTATCTGAACGAATCAGAAAGATATTTGCGACCACGATTAGTCCTTAAAGTGTTAACTTCTCGGCCTAAATATACTTCGACTTCCACCATTTAGAGCTTGAACATATCGAGCACTTCATTGCAGTGAGATAACATACACACGTAACAAACATATGAGTAGTTATCCATGAGGGTAATGAAAATAGGAAGCCCGATGGCATACTTTTACGCACATGGGCCTGTAAAATATCGGGATGAACTAGATATAAAGGATTAATGACTCGATAAGCTTTGCTACTTAAGCCAGGTTCGCACATGGGTAACGTAGTCTTTGTGTTGAGATTTAAAAGATAGTACTTAACTAGTCTATTAAGCCTATCTTGACCGATCAAGTCTATCAAGTCATTCTACGGATTAAGAGTTTTATTTGCATATGAAATTAAGGCAAAAGATGAACTATTTAAACTTGAATAAACGTTATCCAAATCTAGAATATAGAAATTATGTTTATAAGATCTGCGACCAAACACATCGTCGCCATACATGATTCTTAAATCATTCACTCCAAGATTAAAAGTTAATCCCAAATATACTCACCAAAGAACTGAAATCAAACAACAACATATGACAGATACAAAAATGGTGTCGTACAATAGCAATGCGTTCCTGTTATGAAGTTGAAACTTGTAATTGTCAATGCCAACATCACTTACACTGTCGTCCCCATAGTTATACTTTGTATTTCAATACTATAGTGATGAAACTCGATAAAACCAACATAGTCATTTACTGTATATTGGTTAGCTCTTGATCAATAATCCACATAGGAAAGAATTGCAACTAATGCATAGGAGCATGTGTATAACTCGGGGTTATTGCGAATGAAACATACGTTTCTAGATTTAGGACATACCCGAGAGAAATAACATTTCTTTTTGTAGTTGTAACACTTCATATTCACTACATTATTCTGGCCATTTTTCCATAAATGTTGTTCGTATATCTTTTTCTTTGGTGGGATTTTCTCAAGACTGTAGGGTCTCCCCCATGAGTGGAAGAAGGCGCAACGCTCATCCTCTTGATCAATGCAGTTAGTAATACCAGCAAACATCTTTATGTTCATATTATAAGCCATTAAGATTGTGAAAAGAGTCCAACAAAAGTCCTCCGTTTCATCAGTTAGTGAATGCATCACATTACGTATCTTCTCAAACTCATAAATGTTAATCCCTCATCATCTAATTCACACATAATAGAGTTCATAGTACAAATATGTTCCATTATAGGTCGACATGAATCAATCCTGTATTGAAGCCAGTTCATATGCAAGTAACGAAACCTTAAGTGTGAAGTCTAACCATATAACACCTATTTGGGGTTTTCGGAGGCAAAGTGTTCTATAACAGCTCTTTCGTGTAGGAGAGACATACTCTTTCGACCCAAGATATCGCAGTTTAGTTTACTGAACTTATCCGATAGTTTGGTTATCATTCTTGGGTCCATTTTTATATGTATATTCAAGGACATTAGGCACAATATTTATTTAAGTTTTTCTATAGAGCATTTTGATTAAGTATAATGTTCGAAAATTTCGCTAAACTCGTAATCATCACACTTTACATAAAAAAATTCAAATAAAAAACTAAATGTCCATACTTGAAACGTATTCAAGTAAAAAGCTCATGTAACCAACAAATGGTACTTTTCGATTTGATTCTTTGAATTAGACCATTTTAATAATTTGTTCATGCCAATACATATTGACACAAATTATTAGTTAATGTATAACGTTTTAAATTTCTTATAGCACACAGCTATAAGACGAGTTCCGAACATATTAAAAGAATCTATGTCGTATCATATTTACCCTTAATCGATTCGAAAATCACTCATTTGGTAGATACACGGACCAACCTTCTAGACAATGGTTGTCATTCTTCATAAAGAATCCAGGTTTATGATGGGGTAACAATGGTTTCTCTTTAATACCAGTCATAGAGAGTTCGGCATAAGCACGATTAATGCAAATGTTCTTTTAATATTCGGATTTTATGGTAAGAAGTGATTACCATGAAATATTTTATTAGCACATAGTCAATAAAACAATTTTGTTGTGTACTATTTTATTATTATTTGTTGTCTATTATTATTATTCGGAACAAATTCCAATAATAAAAGAATTTGCAACACACGACATGTCTGTTTCGTAGATTTGGGCGCGTGTGACATAACGGCGGAATTGCGAGAGTGTAGGATCTCGGTGGTGGCAACATCGTAGTGGATGATTTTACCGAAAATGGACAAAACATATTCGCTTAGTATCCAGGAAAATTGAATTGAACATAATCAATTAAAACTGGAATTAGGCTCCGATACCATTGTAGGATTGACTCCTAAATATCATAATAAATATGATAGTTAAATACGAATACGAAATCATACCTTTATAGCTGAAGCGTGATGGATCGTAATATTCTAGTTGAGTAGATCTTTAACCGGAGCTACCAGAGTCCCGGCAGTGTTCCACGACTCAAAACTCTCCTTCCAAGATGATGAGACAATACTTCGAGAGAATTATGAAAATTATGTAACAATACATGAGAATAGATTTCAGCATAATGCCTAAGCATTAGGTTTTTGGAATCTCCTTATTTATAAGAATAGACATTGGTCAGTATGGGGCAAAGCCCAAACAATATAATAAGTATCTAAATTACAATTAAACACATTAATTATAATTAATCCTTAATTACATTTTATTATAATTACGTTGATGTCCAACATCTTCCACTCTAACCGTGCTTGTTTAACGCAATTGTCTAACAATTTCTTATTCACAAGATTTTTTATATACCACATGCAGGGTCTAATTGAGAAAGAGCAGATTGATTCATTTCAACTTCCATTTCACTCTCCATCTCGAGAAGAAGTGAGAAATCTGATAGAACGAGAAGGGTCATTCTCCATTACTCAGCAAGAGATAGTTGAAGTGACGGTGAAAGAAATCTTGGAAGCGGCTGAAAATTTATCGACGATACAACTAGCGTCGAACCTAGTAAGGTCTCTAATTGAGCCTTTGCTGGAATCACATTTTGGGAGTCGAATTGTCGATGAGTTGTTTGCAAGATATGCTGAAATGGATCACGCCTGTATGCTCAGTGCAAAATGCAATTGTATTGTTAGTTCAGTTGTTAGAAAATATTAACGAGATGATTAATTCTCAGGTTCAATAAGGATTAGTTCAATAAGCAATGTCGTGGTCCAAATCTAATCTGAGTCATTGGTTATGTCCAATACCTTTAATTCTATGGTTCAAGTTTAACTGCCCGTGTAAAACATATTACAGAGGATCATCTTTCTTCCTAATTTTTTTTCTTTCTTCATAATAACAAAGAAAATAATTTCCCACAATGACAAATGTCCACAGTGAAAAGTTTCTGCATGGATAAACCGAACCAAATTATGCTCATGCCACATTTGTTTATGAAATGAAGTATGGCATTGAATTTCCTAATTTAGCAACCAAATTGATGAAGATAAGTGTTGCAAAAATACAAGTGGACAACTATGAGATGTACGTGGAAGAGTAATCTTATTATCCCGACTGCTGCGTGCCGACTACATGATTATCATTCGGACTGTTAATCTGGACCATTGGATTGACATCACTTATTTTTGCATCAATTTAATCCAATGTAGTTCATAATCATTTAGACTGGATGCGGAGTCTGGATAAGAAGATTTAGAAACGTAATGATAGATTTAACTTACCATGAAAGGAGATAAACTTTGAGAATCGATAGCCTCTATGCATGGAGCCATTTTCCACCCTGAAACAAAATAATCACAATGAAGAATGTTTCCAGCAGACATAAGTTCGAAGAATTGGACATTCTAAGGTTGAGTGAAAATTAGTTTTAAGCGCTATATTCAGAATTTCTCATGAGCAGATATCATGACACGATCCACGACTTGACATCTTAACAAGATCATTTTACACGGATGCAAAACCTGGCTGAGTTCCATCATTTGGTCTCAAGCTCAATTGAACAGAACGCATTCAAATTACCGCCTTAGAAGTACTTTATTACGAATGTGTTCAAGTTTATTTCATTCTGAGGATTAATTGATCATAATTACTTCAATTAAAAGTCTGACTACCGACAAAATCGAAGAAATGGCTAAGTTTATTGTACAACTAAAATTATCACAAAATCTACAAATTTAACAATGACAAATTTTTACATTTTATAAGTGAAGAAGCAACAACCAAACAGGTAAAAAGAAAGAGACATACTTTGCAATTCATCACTACGAGAATCTTTCTCAATCAAAAGACAAGGAACCAGGACAACTGCTTGATGTATAGCTTTCAATTTGGGAGCTGCATTGGCTCTCTCTCGACCATCCTGATCATTATTTATAGAATCTCCCTTTTCTGCCACAAATCTGGGGGTGATCAAAATATCAGCTGTCATATTTTTCAAAAGATATCTGAAGTCAAATTTATACCATTGCCTTGTCAAAGTCAAAACTTTTAAAAATGCCCTCGTACTTGCTCCGGGAGCGAGTAAGACAGGTTACTCGCTTCGCTCCGGAAACGAGTAAGACAGGAGCAAGTAACTTTTTTTCCTACTCGCTCCAAAAGCGAGTAGGAAATTAATGGTTCTAAATTATGTAATCAGGAAAGAGTGGAAAATCCCTTCTCTCTCCTATGTCACAGCCCCAAAAGGAAAAGCGAGCTCCGCCGAATGATAATGTTGCATTTGCTAACGGCTCTGTTCGAGAAGGCGGTCGCCTAGGCCACTTAGGCGCCGCCTAGGCGCTACGATGTTGCTCTACGTCTTGTTTGAATTCACTCTTAGACCGCTTATATGCCTGCTTAGGCGGGCCCCTAGGCCGTCTAGGCGCTGAGCGACTCCTGCCCGCACAGGGTCCACCTAGTACTTTCTCGAACACTGGCTAATGGAGTCCGGTTGAATTCGCCGGAATTTCCCTTCGCGGCGGCCGACGTCGGTTGTTCCTGCGGCAGCAACACTATATTCATGGTGGATGTCACCAGCAAGCACCTCAGGACATTAAGCCTTGTTCTTGTCTTTCTGCTCGTTCGGCCTGCTCTTCCATGGTTACAGTGACATCCGCCGAGCTCTGGGTTTGGGATTGAGTGCATCTTGGATGTTATCCTTTTCAACCTCATGAGCAAGCGATGCAGTTCTCCGCGCTAGTTTCGATGTGTGTGACTTTGGCCATGACCAGAAATCAATCAAACAAGAAGAGAGAAGGTTTCTCCACCCTTTCTTATCATTAATATTCTTAATTTTTTGTTATGGGTATTAATATTCTTAATTACATCATTTAGAATCATTAATTACTTACCCGCGAGTAAGAAAAAATTACTCGCTCCGGAACTGAGTAACCTGCATTACTCGCTACCGGAACGAGTACGAGGACATTTATAAAAAGTTTTGGTTCTGACAGCAATAATAAAAATTTGCCCGCAATATTGCTTTGTTCATGGCTTACGGGTGGAAACCCAAAACCCCAGTCCCAAAAAAGTTCAAATCCGTAATTTCTACAGCCACTTCAAAATGAAGCCTGAAATAAGTCAACACAACAGTTCCTTTGAAAAAATGTGTCATTTCTAAATCACCGCAAAACAAAAGATCCTATGGAAGTACATTGTTGTGGCAATTATAGAATGAAGCATCAAAACTTCAGGAAGGAGTTTAATCAATGCATAACACAGTTTTACAGGAAAAAAAAAACTTTGTAAAGAGAAAATACTATACTCGAAACGGCGGCCGATTGAACACACTCCAACCTCTTGTAAGACATTAAGTTATGGTTATTTTCCACGAGTCGAACCAGGTAGTCAGTGGAAGTGTATAACACCAATACACGACTACATGTTTTTGTCTTTAATATCTATTTTCTAATAAAACCATTATTAGAAACTTAAATTCAACGATCAGTTAATCCATGCAATATTTCATATCTAGATATGTTGGGCAAAGTTTATGCAAGAAGCTTCCAAACTATAACCATTATGAACATAGATTTTACGTGGTTCGGGAGAAATCCCTACTCCACGGTTAAGGCATTTCCTCCTCCTTTTTTTTCTTTTTCTTGTGTGTTTTTTCTCCTTTACAATACGTCTTTATGTATAGGTTTCTCCCAATCTATTCCCTAATTTACTCCCCAAATCATGGAGTCTTATAAGGTAGAATTTATATATTGATCCTTAGCTTATTTACATTGATTTTTCGTCAATTATTTCTAACACTCCCCCTCAAGTTATTTATAACACCAATACACGACTAAATGTTATGAAACACACGTCCATTTACTGTCTTGGTCAGAATATCTTCCAACTGGTCTTCAGACCGTACGAACGGGAGTGCAACTACCCCATCTTCAAGCTTCTCTTTGATGAAGTGACGATCTACTTCAACATGTTTTGTCCTGTCATGCTGGACCGGGTTTTGGGCAATCTGAATGGTTGCCCGATTATCACATCTTAAGGGATACGCTCCAGATGGTTGGAAACCCAACTCTGTCAACAGTTTTCGTACCCATAGGACTTCAGTCAGTCCTCGTGCAACACCTCGAAACTCTACCTCTGCACTTGATAGTGCGACCACCTCTTCTTTCTTACTCCTCCAAGTGACAAGATTCCCGACAACAATGGTGAAATATCCTGATGTCAACCTTCTATCAACTGGATTACTATCCCAATCAGCGTCAGTGTAGGCTTCAATCTCTAAGTGCTCATTGTTTCGAAAGAGTAGTCCAGTATTGGGAGAGTCCTTCAAATATCTCAGAATCCGTAACGCTGCATCCATATGGTCTTTCTGGGGTTTGTGCATGAACTGGCTCACCACCCCAACTGCGTAAGCAATATCCGGCCGTGTATGTGCCAAATATATGAGCTTGCCTACCAAGTGTTGGTAGCAAGTTCTGCTCCTTCTTCATTTTCTTTCATCCTTAGGCCATGATTCACTATCATGGGTGTCTCTGCTGGCTTACAATCAAGTAGTCCCGTCTCGGCCAGAAGATCCAAAATGTACTTCCTTTGTGAGATATAAATGCCCTGCTTGGAACGAGATACTTCGATCCCTAAAAAATACTTCAATGTGCCTAGGTCCTTCATCTCAAACTCTTCACACAGATTGCTTCTTAGTTCCCCAATTTCCTCAGTGTAATCTTCAGTAATTACCATATTATCCACATAGATAATCAAGCATGTGATTCCTTGTCTTCGACGCTTTAGATATAAGGTGTGGTCGGAATGACTCTGAAGGTACCCATACTTCTTCATTGCCAATGTAAACCTCCCAAACCAGGCTCGAGGGGACTGTTTCAATCCATTCAATGCCTTCTTCAATCTGCAGACTTCACTCGGTCGAAAATCATCTGAAAAACCTGGAGGTCCATCCGTATACACCTCTTTTTTCAAATCACCATGGAGGAAAGCATTCTTCTCATCAAACTGATGTAGATGCCAATCTAGATTTGTAGCAACAGAGAACAATATCCGAATAGTGTCAAGTTTAGCCACTGGTGAGAATGTCTCGGAGTAATCAATTCCATAGGTCTGTGTGTAGCCTTTAGCCACAAGTCGGGCTTTATACCTCTCAATAGATCCGTCTGCTTTCCTTTTGACTGTGTACACCCATCTGCACCCAACTGGTTTCTTATCGGAGGGCAACTGACATCTCTTCCAGGTAACATTTTTGTTCAAAGCATCCATTTCCACTTCCATGGCTTGTCTCCACTTAGTATCTTTCAAGGCATCAATTTCATTTTGAGGTATATCATCAGAATATATGGCAGTAGCAAAGGCTCGTGCTGACTCGGTAAGGCTCCCCCTTACCATATCAGCCACAGGGTATCTCTGAGATCTTAATGTGAGATTGGGAGTATATTTCTTCGGTTTCACACCTCTAGTAGCTCGTGGAGGCAGAACATACTTGGGTGTTACGGGCCGATCTCCTGCATCATGGTCAATCACAATATCCATAGGAATAGAATCAAGAGCCTCAGAGGACGATGTGTTTACCTGAATATCCGATGAGGGAGACAACTGGGATGGCTCTTCCTGGTCTGGCTGTATTATGTCGATGTCGTGTCCCGATGATGATGGTCCACTCTCCTCATGAACTGGCTCTCGTGCGTGAGGCACATGAGTTGATGTGGATAATGGTGAATGGACAGCTGGTGTATGAGGCACATGAGACGCAAGCGTCGAAATAGTGTGACCCAAGTCTGGACATGCATGAGGCGCATGAGTTTACTGTGGCGCTGACACATGAGATAGCCAGTCAAGTGAGTCAGAACCTAAACTTTCCCCCTGATGACTTACTTGAGCCGTCGAGTAATAGTACTCAATTTCCACGAAGTCACAATCAGTAGTGGTAACAACACGACATGTACGGGGGTTATAACATTGATATCCCTTTTGGAGACTCTCATACCCCACAAATATACATTTCTCAGCACACGCATCAAATTTTGTTCGATGAACTTTGGGTATATGGACATACACCGAACACTCGAACACCCGTGGGGTCAAAGACATGGATGGGGGAAAATGTGTAAAATCGGATAGAGTTTGGATAGGAGTTCGAAATTTTAAAACCTGTGTGGGTAGATGGTTAGCTAGGTATACTGAGGTGGCTACTGCTTCGGGCAAAAAACTGGCAGGGACTCAAGACTCAAGCATCAGTGCCCGAGTTATCTCAAGGAGGAACCTATTCTTCCTCTCAGTAACCCCATTTTGCTGAGGGGAATAGGCGCATGCAGTTTGATGTAAAATCTCATTTTCAAAACAAAAAGACTTCATTTGGTGATTGACAAATTCACCCCATTGTCGGATCGAAGAACTTAAATTTTTTTGCCAAACTGTGTAGACACCATGCAATAAAATTGTGTGAATTTTTCGGAAACTTCAGATTTGTTTTGAAAGCAATAGACCCATGTCATACGTGAACAATCATCAATAAAGAGCACGAAATATCGAAATCCTTGTCCCCCTATAATAGGAGCAGGTCCCCAAACATCGGAATAGAGGTCACCAAACGGGCGTGGCGGGCTGACCCGCCCTGTTTTATACAGGTTGGCGGGCTGAATTTTGAAACCCAG
>JAOYMZ010015953.1:0-19578 GCA_025802335.1 Pinguicula primuliflora
TATTCCCAAAAAATATTTTTATGATATTAACTAAATATATATTAATTTTTAATTAAAATTTTAAATTAATTTCCATCATTTCAGATAGTTAAATTTTTTAACCGAAGACTGATCCAATCCAATCCGAAATCCGAGATCCAAATCCGAAATCCGAGTAAAATTATCCGATTTTAAATGGATTGGTTATGGTTATTGTTTTTCAAAATCCGAATCCGAAAAAATACGAAAAAAATATCCGAATCCGATCCGATCCGATCCGTTTACAACCCTAGTTCTGTCTCCAATTTTTAGCCACCTTATTTTGGATTTTTGTTTCCATAGCATTTCTTCCGCAATACAGGCATGTCTTTCGAATAGGCTACCATGTCGAAGACTCTAAATTAGTATTCATACATGCAATATTCGCGTCATCTTACTGCCCAGAGACTTTCAAGAATCAGAAAGCCAAAGTGTACTACAGTCATAGCCATACATCAAAATATTTTGTCAGAATGCATTACAATGATCCCTTACACATGATCCAATAGATCTTTGGGTTGTGTCAATGAGATCAGTTGACTATTCTGTTTGCTTATGTTTACAAGTATCACTTTATGTTGGACATGCCAGGTTCAATCCGTTCATCCTTACATTATGATCTGAAGCAATTACTTGTGCTTGTTGCTGCTCCAGGAAAATGTAAGTAGAAGGCACTTCTTCTATTTCCTTCTTCTGTGATGTCTATGTCTATTCCCCTCGCCTCTACTCAAGTGAACTTGATCTGATATGCCGGAGTTCTTAACTCTGCCGTGCTTGTGCTTGTCCTTGTGAACATGGTGAAGATAATAATGGTAGCCACTGTCGCCTATGCTGCTGTTGTGTCTGTGCTCCCTGTGTACAATTCGCCTCCTCTGAGTATAATCCTTACCGTGCTTACCATATCTATGTTTTTTCTTCATGTGAATGTGCGATAGACCATCACCTCCGTCACGGTTCCACGTATGTCCACATCTCCATATATGATCCTCCCACCAGTCGTATATTGGATCAAAGAGTCCTTTTTGATGTAAAAGCCAGATTAAAACAACAGCTGCAACATAGGATAGATACCACATTACCTTCAGAAGATGAAGATAGTGACTCATATACTAGAAATTTGGTGTCACTGAGAATGATACCTATTGGAAAGATTGCTGAAAACAGACCAAACATCAGAATCCAACTCATGGAGAGACATTCGACATGGCAGCTGACGTCGAAAAACCCAGAGCACTTACTTCTGCTTAGCACATAAATCAGGGGAACACTCTCAGATCTGAACATGAAATCTCAGCTCCAAGTTTTCTAATAGATGTATGAATTTTTTAATGCAATCGCAGCACCTCATTTACTTGTCAAAAAAAAAATCCAAATATGAAAAAATTTGAACATCCTGCTTAGGAAGTTCAGGAATTTGTATAATGCCATATCTACTTTTTTGGTGACAAAGATAGTATACCTGCAATTTCTTCCAGTAATAAAATCTCCCAAACCATTCCAGAGCTTGCTCCAGAGCTCCTCGATTGATTCGAAGAAACCGTTTATACTGTTTTTTGGAGGTTGAAACGGAGTCTGAAAAGTAATCATGAGTGGATGTTATTCCGTAGGAAATTTAAATCAATGAAATGTAACAATGAAACCTATGTTTTTCGTAATCTCTGTTTACTCACATCATTTTTTTTTTTTTTTTTTTGTTTACTCACATCATTCAACTACTTTAAATGGTTTAAACATTGACAAAAGTATATTTCCTCCACAAATGCGTTAAAGTCAATATTATGACTTGTAGTTATAACCTAAGTGGGTTGTCCTAGTGGTGGAGGATCTGAATCCCACATTTGGGGATCAAGTTTAAATCCCACCGGGAGCAAAACAATTCATTTGGGCCAAGACCTAGGGCTTTGACCCTAATTCAACCGGTTCGTTCATGGGGGTCGCCGTGTATGAATCCCTACTGGGACTAGTCAGGCCCGAAGGATTTGGATACCCATAGATTATAAAAAAAAAAATGACTTGTAGTTGTAGGCTGATAGCAGACAATTGGACTTACCTGTGATCCGTTTTCAAGGACAGTTGCTGAAGTTGTAAATTGACACTCTGCTCTGTCAACTTCACTGAAATCAGAGTCTTTTAATATAGCTGCAATATGGTATATCCAGGATTCTATTAAATAAGACTCCTCTCTGGGGATCTGGACGTAGCTATTTGCCGAACAGAACAACGATGTGCATTCAAACTTAAAATTTTCTTTAAGTCGATACATAAATCATACCAGCACATGTATATTTTGCAGCTTGATCATTAGTTGGGTAAAGTTTAAATGATCTGGTGTTTATTTCTTTTGGCTTCATTATATAAAACTGTTCCTGCAGTAACCCAAAAATATTTACTAGCTGTTAAAATCAAATTATGGTGTAGGTACACATTATAAGCAAGACACTTTCATGCAGTACCTCCATTTGACTGACGCTAGAAGAGCATTGGAACTGCAAGAGAATCATGGTTAAATATATAAAGAAAAAATAATCTGCTACAGTCCGGTTGCTTCAAGAGAAACAAATAAGAAGATAAGAAGTACCTTATCAATTTGGCAAATAAACATGACTTATGGTTAAAAAAATTATAATAAATAAAAACATTCCATGCTTAGCAATTAACTGAGAGATTTGCATGTACAGTAATCTTACTGTAAGACTGTATGATGCTTCAAGTTCGCCAATATTTTTGGTGGTGATTGTTGCAGTCCCAAACTGTGTTAGAGCTTCAAAAGTTGGCACAGTGATGCCTAAAATTTTCCCCGGGCTCCTACAAATAGTGGAATCCTTTAAAATAATGCGACTGAACATAATGTCTAAAACAATAGAAGTTAAGTCATTTTTTGATACAAAAGAATGGCTTCGGTTTTCTGAACGGAGAAGAGAAGACATCAGATCCCTCTTACAGACTTAACAAATATCAATTTTTTTCAAGTGCCGAACTTACGGTGTCGAATTTGCCATATAGTGCCGAAATCTAATCTCGGCCGTAGGATCTGTGTCTGAACGGCCAAGATCATTCCACTTTTTCGGCACCGTAAGTTCAGCACTAGAAAAAAATTCTCACAAATACCCCTCATAAATGAATGAGAAGTGAAACAAATATCCAAGGCCGGTTCATATGTTATCGTTGAAATTTCTATTTATCTGACGAATCTAAGCCACAAAGGGCAGCAATTTTTCGAAGGTCTGGGGTAACTCCTTATTAAACTCATTCTGATTGATGTGAAATAAGCATGAAAACAACCTAATGCTTTCAAGTGGCAAAGTGAAACAGCAATTACTTCAGTATTAAATGGCACCATTTCATGCGTAAAAACATAAAACTTCATTCAAGAGGTCAGCTTAAACCTTTGGTAGACGTATTCTATGTCATCAGCTCTCAGTTCCACCAAAAGATTTGTGTTCAGAATTTCTGTGATGCCAATGGAAAATGCATGACTTCCCACGTTCTGCATTTATTTAAAATGATTAGGCATTCAACAAGGGGCACTTCCTGAGAATCCAACACATACATAAAAACGTAACTGGATGCTGATTTATTCTTTGAAACCTTCCTTGTACACAATAAAGAGGAACTTGATTCCTGCCAATTCGGTTCTGGTCAGCCTAAAAACAGAAAAGAGCACCCAATGAATTGATTTCACACTCAAAGGTAAGAGAATTGCTATATAGTGCCCCTTTTTCACACCACTTTGAAACCCCCCCTGTGAGGTGTCAACATCCGAAATGTTGGACTGGATTTTCCAACATCTCACCAAGTGGTGCAAAAGTGGTAGCAGTTTTCGAAAGGTAAATAGCTGCTTGTCCTCAGTCCTGACTGACAGGAATCAGTAACCAAAATAAAGTAGAGCAAGAAAATAACACGAAAAATAGAGAAATTTTGTTAAGTAGAGGAACTTTGCAATCACGACCTTATGATGATAAACATATAGCGTAACAGTTAATGCGCCAGGAAATGCCATAACGATATTGAGAAAATGCCTCACAGGATTATCTAACCAGCGGAGAACAAAAACATAAGATTTGAAACAGTTGTGTCTAACAAAAAAGGTTCATGTAGTGTAAAAGGAGCTTAACAAATCTTAAGACACCAGGGATAATTGCTCACTAACGTCCCAAAAGTTCCACAGTTGATTATGCAAGCAACTCCAAAATGGTGCAGCACAGAAGTCTGGTTGTGCATTGAATGCCTCATAGCCAACACCAATTTTGTTGCATTCAAGACCATCAAGTGTAAACCTAACTCTTTCAAGAAGCATCCACTTGGAAAAATCGCTCCCAAGATTTAGAGGTTGACCTGGACCACCCTTCAAACATAGAGAAAATACGGAAAACTCAAACATGAAACAACATTCAGATATAGTAACTGTTTGGCAAATGCTACTCGGTTCTGAATTTACAAAATCAATTCATCCCTTACAAAGTTATCTAATTATCATTCAAAAATTAAATATGGTTTAGGAATTCTCATGAACAATAATAAGAGAGCTTATAAAAAAACAATAATAAGAGAAATCTGCAAAAGGGAATTCTTAGAACCAAATGAGGGATGCTTTGGGTAAAATATGGCAATTTCGCAGCTATACATGACATAAAAAATATGGAATATAGGATACACATTTTAGAGGCTACCTGTCTAGGAATAACAAGGTAGAAGTCATCAAAAGATGGAATGTTCATGTACCCAACGTAATCTCCAACCAGGTTTACCCTCAAAAATTGATCACCCGATATTGCAGTCCTGTTCTCAGGACCGACAATCACTTCCTGTCAAATTGAGTAGAGTGGTAAAAATATTAAGAAAACTTATTATCACATAACAAAAACATGCAAGATAAACCCAACTAAGCGGATTTCAACAAGCTACATACCTTTGGTTTTTGCCAGATTACTACAAATATATGATCTTGGTTAGAGTAGTACTCATTTTAGAAACAAATCAAGTCGATTCCATTTAGAAGTTAAGAGCATTCCACAATTAAAATGGTAATACGTCCATGGAGAGGGCCATCGAGGATTACTAAATGGGATCAAAAAAATAAATGACCCTTCTTAAAATTTTATGAAGTAAATAAATAAGTCAAATAGATTCCATTAAGATATGAGAGAATTTCGCAACTTACATTGGTAAGACATGCACAGAGTTGGCTTGTGACTGTATGAAAGTATCTGTGCATAACCTATAATGTCTTATACCAATCACAACCTTCACTTTGGGTGAGATGGAGATAATTTTAATGGTACCGAAAACCTTTGTCCATTTACTCTTCAAAGTTTCTCCCAGAAGTAAAAATATAGTGTGTGCCATTTTCAAGTAACTTAATAAATATTGAAATCCAATTAGTGTTGGTTTAAGACAGATAAACCTGTCAAGGAAATGGAAGTATTCATATTAGCTTCATTCCCAATGAGGCCAGTTAACGACACTATGAATACCAACCAATGAATAAGTGGGATGAACATAAAAGAGAGAAGCTGCTGCACAAGCAAAGATATTGACTAAATTTGAGGAGCAGCGTACCGAGGTCTTTGATCTTGTCTTAACCTCAACTCTGATACTAAATCCAACAGACTGCTGTCCAATGGCAAAAATGTGGAACCTGGCATCATATTTTTGACAAGTTGAAGATTAGTAAAGAATAGATGGTATATTGTTGTTTATGAATGACCTATATAACAGAAGGAAGAGTAAACGAAAGGTACTTTACCATTCATCCGTGAAACGAAGACAGTGTGCTGTATTTGCTTTCCCTTTCATCAACTTGTCAACTGAAATTTATAACATATGTATCATGTTTTCACTATCTACTGTAAATATAATGAGTTAATGCACAGACCAAAAAAACTTACAGAAATTTCCGCAGGATGATGGAACCCTTCGCTGTTGTCCACAAGGACAACAAGTTGGCTACGCATTGAGCAGAAGAAAAACATCATACATTATGCTTTCAAACAACTCACAGAGTAATGATTCAATTATAATGTCGAACGTACACAAATATGGCAACTATAAGTGTTGGGTCAGCTACGATGGCTCAGGGATTTTGTTAAGAGGATTAAGGAAACCTGAATAACTTTTGACAAGCGTTCATCTTTAGCATTTCATTTTGATTAAATTAGATTTAGCACTTCTGAAGCGCGCTCATATCCTTAACAAAATAAAAAATGAATCGGACAATGCAAGATGCATTCATGTTTCAGCAGAAAAATTTGTGGGTATCCAACAAAGTACTATATTAAAACATTTTCATATGTTTGCTTCCAAGAAAATTGCTCACAATGACATTCTGACAAATAACTCCAACACACAAAACAAGGCAACGTTTACAATGCCAGTAGAGGTTTTTGTTCACCACTAAGATTGGTTTTTGTATCAATTTTTACCTAGATCTTATCCTTACAGCTTACCAGAATATTGAATCTATTCGTTATTTTCCAGACAATACTGATGATTACAAGACACAAATTGATGATCACTAAGAACAGGGGAGTTAGCCTGCGAATTGTTACCTGAGTATGCTCTATAATGTGACCACTATCATCTCGCAACCTATAAAGCACAGAACAGACAACAGTAAAATGGTGATCTAAGTACCCAAAGGTAACAAAGAGCACACTTTCGCAGTTGTGCCATAGTTACAATACATGATTCTACTTGCCTCTCACATACTTTAACCACCCTTGCTCCAGCATCAGGCTCGCATTTTCGGGTTTGCACATAAAACTCTTGAGGCTTATAAGCAACATCCTGCGAGAGGCGAGACAATACTCACTTATAATAAACCATGAACAGATGTTAACATTACGAGTGTGAATAATATATCATAAGTTCCTTCAGTAAAATGATACACGAACCCCGTACAATAGCACAAACATCTAGCATATATTCAACATGAACTATTTCAAACCAACGTTTCTAGTATCAACAGTTTTAAAAGATGGAATCCAGTTAGGATCCCAAAAACATCGTGCAGTGAGACCACAGTATGTTTGTCTAGGCAAATGCATTTCATAACAGCATAGTACATCTGAATTACACATATGAAAAAGATGAAGACGAATATTACCAATGAACCAATTTAAGGCAAAAGGAGCAGCACCTTGAATGCTGGTTTCCCAGATAAATACAAAAAGGGAACAAAAAGCACCTTCTAGATGTTAAACTTACTCGCAGATACGTCAATTCATACATCGCATAAGTAGCAGATTTGTTGATAGTAATCACCGGAGGGACTCGAAGAGTGCGCATATGGTTAGTTGAATTCTCCTCTGCTTCAACTATCTCTGCCACCATCGACGCCTCCCTACCACTCTTACGACACGCCAATAGAAAGTAAACCAATCAAACTTTGCAAATAAAAACAATAAAAATAAAAAACAGGCAACCTTTCCCGTACTAGAGAGTCTCACTATTCCAAAAAGCTTACTGTTTCACTGGGTACAGCCAAATTGAGGATGATCTTTGAGGTGCAGTTGAGTCCATCTGCTTCCGAGACTTTCTGGCAATTTTCGAGCTTCGATTTGGCCAGAATTTGTACACTGGAGGCTTCCGGCGAGAGCGCAAATATGGTGATGGCTATGAGAATTAGGGATTTCATGGTACAGTTTCTCCGATTCGATGGATTTTTGGAGTTCGAACATGTATCCGGTTTCTAAAAGATATATCCAGTTAGGTTTTGGCGGGCGAGAGGAACTGCATTTGTACCAACGGTCGCCTATATATATTTGCTAAATACACCCTAATGTTTTCGCATATTAAGAATGAACACATTTAATCCGTTATCTTTATTCAGAGGTACGTGTGTTTAGTAATTGTGTCAAATAATAAGGTACAAACTTACAAGTAACATTTGCACATCAAGTTTCGTGGCAAGTTACCTAACTCTAGTATATTTTTTGTTTGCTTTGTTGTTGAAGCATGAATCAAAATCTGTCTTTAAAAATCCTCGCAAATCAATATCTATAAGTCTGATTTCATCTTCATTTGCATCTGTATGAAACTAGAATAAGATCATGTACCTTAGCCAATTGCACAAATCCAAAACAAAAGCCCAATTTGCAAGTAATGTTATCTTCAACAACCACCCCAAAAATTTCAGAAACACCTCCACAATCCTTATTAAGTGAGCCCTCATCTCCTTTTGAGTTTGAGTTTCTCCCCCAATTTCTTTGCTAGTGTCTGAGTTTGAATGCCGCGTATGCGAGTCTTTAATAAACCAAAATCCATCGCTGGACATTAGCTTTGCTGGCAGCACCTACCAATTAGCCTTCCTCCGAAACAGGACGATGAGGTATAATTCTAAAGGAATTAACACAACACAGATTTACGTGGTTCGGGAGGAATCCCTACTCCACCGGAAGAATTCTTCCGCTTGTTTTTCTTCTCTTTTTCCTTGTTCTTTTCATTGTCTCATGTATATCATATATATAGAGTCCAACACACACAATCACTCACACTTTCTTCCAAACACGTTTTCCTTTTTCTCCATACACGGTTTCCTTAACTCCCGGGATTTATGGGTAGTGAATTGCAGGAGTTGATCCCCTTAATTATCCTTTGACTAACACTCCCCCTCAAGTTGGATAGTGGGATGCCCAATGCCCAACTTGCACAATGTTTCATGCAATACTCATCCCGAAACTGCCTTCGTGAGAACATCAGCAAGCTGGTCCTCCGATCTCACAAATGGAAGAGATATGGTTTTGTCATCAAGCTTTTCTTTGATGAAGTGTTGGTCAATCTCTACATGCTTCGTCCTGTAGTGTTGTACGGAATTTTCAGATATTTGTATAGCGGATCGGCTATCACACTTCAGTGGACATGGTTCCTCTAGAGGGAACCCTATTTCTGTTAACAACTTTCTGAGCCATAAGATTTCAGTAATTCCTCGTGCTATTCCCCTGAATTATGCCTCTGCTCTCGATAACACCACTACCTTTTGTTTCTTGCTTTTCCACATCACTAGGTTACCCCCAATAAAAGTAAAGTACCCCAAAGTAGATCTCCGGTCCATTCGACTCCCCGCCCAGTCTGCATCTATGTAAGCTTCCATCCTTAGGTGACCATTTTTCCGAAACAATACCCCAGTGTCTGGTGTTTCTTTCAGATATCTCACTATCCTCAAAGCTGCCTCCATGTGTTCTTTCTGCGGATTTTGCATGAACTGACTAATTACTCCAACTGCATATGCTATGTCTGGTCGGGTATGAGTAAGATAGATTAACTTTCCCACTAAGTGTTGGTACCGCTCCCGATTGGTACCCATAGCACCATCCACCATCATCAGGTCGTGGTTAGGAGTCATTGGGGCCTCCACTGGTCTGCCATCCAATAATTTTATTTCTGCGAGTAAATCAAGAATATACTTCCTCTGGGAAATGTGGATCCCAACTTTCGACCTTATCACCTCTATACCAAGAATGTATTTCAAACGTCCCTGGTCCTTCATCTCGAATTCTTCAAACAGTTTCTACTTTAACTCTTTCATCTCTTGAACATCATCCCCTGTGATAATTATATCATCAACATAGATAAGTAGGCAAGTCACCTTCGCCCCTTCCTCTTTATGAACAATGTGTGGTTTGAGTTGCTTTGTCAGGATCCGAACTTATTCATCGCAACGGTAAATCTTCCAAACCATGCACGTGGAAACTGCTTCAACCCATACAGGGCTTTATCCAATTTATGTACTTCTCCTGCTCGAAAACTGTGAGAGAAACCAAGTGGTGGCTCCATATACACTTCTTCATCCAAGTCTCCATGCAAGAAAGCATTTTTCACATCAAACTAGTGAAGAGACTAGTCCAGATTGGCTGCGATAGAAAAGAGGACTCTAATCATATCAATTTTCGCCACGGGTGAGAATGTCTCTGAATAGTCCACACCCTAGGTCTGAGTATATCCTTTCGCAACAAGTATTGCTTTTATTTCTCAATTGAACCGTCAGCTTTTCGTTTGATCGTAAAGACCCACTTGCATCCTACTGTTCTTGCCCCATGCGATAATCTCCTTTTCGTCCAAGTCTGATTCTGTTCAAAGGCTATCATCTCGATCTCCATTGCCTTATTCCATTCCAGGACGGTCATCGCTTCCTCCACATTCCTCGGAATCATTTCACCGTATAATGCTGTCACGAATGCTCTGGCAGACTTAGATTCTCTCCCCCTGAGTAGGCTGGCCATAGGATATCTCTGTTCTCCAGGAACGTGGTCAGGTGAGTATCTTTTTGCAGCAATTCCTCTAGTACTCCGTGGTGGCAATACACAAGTGGGCTCAGTCATAGGGTCCTGCACTGTCTCAATAAGAGCCTGCATATTCTCCATAGATGTGTCAGAAGAAGTAACAATTCTGTCATCATGAGTACGTACCTCGATATCCGGAGAGGCAGGATCAGATGTCGATACTGATGAGGCATGGGCTGTACATGACCAGGTATCTTCATCGGTGGCTGTGCAATCCACTCTAGCGAGCTTTCCAACCTTTCCAACTTTTTCTCCCCATGCGAGCTAGAGTGGGGCGAGCGATAGAAAAACTCTGACTTAACTAAGTTGCAATGAACAGTCGTAAAGATTTGATTAGAGGAGGGGTCATAGCATCTATAACCCTTCTGATTGATCCCATAGCCAAAAAAACACTTCAATGCACAGGCCTCGAGTTTAGTACGATGAATCTTGGGTATATGGACAAAGACTGAGCATCCAAATATTCTAGGAGGAATTGTGGGATAACAGGGCACCCTAGTATGAGCCCAGAGAGCCTTAATTGGAGTTCTCAACAGCAATCCTTTCGTTGGGAGACGATTGACCAAATATGCTGCTGTGGCAATAGCTTCGGTCCAGAAGATGGAGCTCACGCCTAAATCAAGCATGAGGGCACGAGTAATTTCCAAGAGAATACAATTTTTCCTTTCTGCGACGTCGTTTTGTTCAGGAGTGTAAGGACAAATACTCTGGTGAATCAACCCCTTTTCAGAGAAAAAATCTGACAATTGACCATTAACAAACTTGCTCCCATTATCAGTACGAAAAATTTTCATGCAGGCCCCAAACTAGTTAGAGATCATTTGATAAAACAGGAGAAATTTTGTCTTAACATCAGATTTCTGTTTCACGAACTAAATCCAACACATACATGTACAGTCATCCATAAATAGCAAAAAATACTTAAAACCATTTCCACCCATGACAGGAGCAGGTCCCCAGATATCAGAATGTATTAGTTCAAAAGAACCTCAGAACAAGATAAACTGCTCGAAAAAAATGTGCAATGAGTCTTAGCACGTGCACAAGAGTCACACTTTTTTTTGGATAACCATGGTATCCGGAACCATTTTTGGTCCGACTAATCCATGGGATCCATGCAAAGCGACCCCTCCACATGGACTTGGTAAGTCTTGGGCCTTTGGCCCGCAGTCGTGGCCCCAAAGAATTATTTGCACCCAGTGAAAATCGAACCTGAGACCTCATCCCTCTTTGGATACTTAAGTCCTAGGCCTCCACCACTAGGCCAACCCCTTGGGATTCACAAGAGTCACACTTAATAGGAAAACAACTTAAATAAGGAAATAAATGTTTCAGATAGCCATCAGAAGGGTGAACTAAATGTTTATGCCACAACCACCCCTTCTGGTCCGAAACTGCTGTCAGAGAGTGTCCTTGAGTTACTTCATCAACATAGTAAAACCCATTTCTCTCAGTACCACGCCCAATGATCGCCCTCGTCCGGATATCCTGCAATACACAGAAAGATGGATACACCAGAATAATACAATTCAATTCTTTCGTGACGTGGCTAATAGAAAGTAACTTGTGGGATAATGAGGGCACTAGGAGACAATTGGATAGCTTAAGGATAAGTGTTATCTCAATTCCCTCCCCCCCCCCTTCGTCACTGGCAGCAGCTCTCCATTCGCCGTTTGGAACATTTTCTTCTTCGGGACTTGCAATCTTTTAATATCAGAAGGATCATACATCACAGTGTCAGTAGTTCCGCAATCAAAAATCCAATTACTCGATTTTTTACTAGCTCCAAGGAAAACATGTGAAATGTCATCTCCAAGATCAGCAAAACATCCATCAGAAAAATATTTTGGCCCATTTACTAGGCCTGCCTCCATTTTATCACCCTTGAATCCTGTTTTTTGCCTCCATCCTGATTTTGTCCCGGAGTTTATGTCTGGTCCTGATTTCATGTTCGGCCCAGAGTTCACGTTCAGCCCAGAACCTGCTTTCATTTCATACGACAACCTGCTACAAACAAATGGCTCAGATTCGTGCAATAACATTGTTTTACCTGTTCCAAACATTCGAGAATTCTCGCCAAGTTTCGCTGAATTCTCTCCATGCCGCGACCTCGTCTCTTCCGCTTCATTCATATGTTGGACTCCTGGGTTTTGATACAGAATTGTCTCACGCCGCTGCTGGTGGTCGTCGTTGGCCCATCGCCTACCGATGCCGACTGTTGCAGTGGCCTCTGCTTCATTCTCGTTGTCCAAACCTTCTCCCATGGCGACTGTCGCTCGTATAGGCCAGTTGCCGGGAGCCCTTCTTCCATAGTCGCATTGATTTTCCCCGCTTGCTCGATAACAATCGCGACAAATGTGTCCTTGCATTCCACAGTTGTTGCAATACCTTGTTTCTCGTCGGAATGATAAGCTGTTCCCAGATCCAGGGTTTTCTGACTGGTCGGAGGATGAGCCACCAAGTGGGTAAGAGATTGACAACCATCGAAGGGGCTGGGGTTGTGAGCTGGGGCCATCGGATCCATAGTTGAGACCTCCGACAGTGCGGGTCGTCTGTTCGTTATGTGGGTAGTGGGTTGACCCACCTCCAGTTACTGACTGCTAAAGGGTTAAACCCAACACGATTCCGGATTTAGATGTCGTGCCTGGTCCAGGTTTCTGCCCTGGCCCAATAATGTGGCGTCGTGCATCTTCCTACCAGACAATTCCATACGCTTCGTCCATATCAGGTAATTTTCGTTCTCGCAGTATGTCCCTCACAATATCATCAATTACATCATCCAGGCCCGACAGGAACTTAAACAACCGATGTTCTTCTTGAAGTGTATTAAACCTCAGTATATCCTCAGGGTCGATCATGGGATTTGGCTGTCTTCTGTCCATCTCCATCCATAGGTTTTTGCTTTGACTGTAATACTCCTTGATTGGCATCTCTCCTTGCTTCAAGTTATTGGCCCTTGTGGTATGAACAAATATCTGTAAATTATCCTCTCCAGACTGGTATGTTTTCGCTAGCCCTTTCCATAGATCTCGTGCTGTCGGGAAATTTATATATTCTCGTCGGATACTTCGATCAATAATTTTCGTAATCCATTCATATACCTGCAGGTCTCGTTCCCACCATGGTTGATATCCGGGATCTCCTTCTTTTGGTGGCAAGGGCTCCCCCGTGATGTGGCTGATTCGCCCCCTGCCGCCAATTGCCATCTCTATGCATCGTTTCCACATTATGTACTTCTGATTGTCTAACTGGATATCAAGAACTACGTCCTCCTTGTAGCCGCTACCGGCTTGTCCCGTTTGTCCCTCGGTTATGACCAACTGGTCATCTTTCTTCTTCATGAGTGACTTCAGTTGCTCACTCAGAATTCTGGCTGCCTCCGTGAGAGCAGTGGCTTCTGTCATTGTCCCTTTTCTCCGGTAGATGACGAAATTCGGGAATCAACTTCCCTGCTCCGATACCGTAAAGGAATTAACACAACACAGATTTATGTGGTTCGGAGGAATCTCTACTCTACGGGAAGAATTCTTCAGCTTGTTTTTCTTCTCTTTTTCCTTGTTCTTTTCATTGTCTCATGTACATCATATATATAGAGTCCAACACTCACAATCACCCACATTTCCTTCCACACATGTTTTCCTTTTTTCTCCATGTACGGTTTCCTTAACTCCCGGGATTTATGGGTAACAAATTCCAGCTAAGGGTGGACAAACTGGAATTCGGGACGGGTATTGGCAATACTCGTTCCCGTCCTGTTAAGGTTCGGGACCGGAAAATCGGAATCGGAACCGTCCCGAATACCCACATTCCCAAAAAAATCGGGAATACGGGTATCAATTCTGGAACGGTTCTTATCGGTTCTGGAACGGTTCCTTATCGATTCTGGAATGGTTCCTTATCGGTTCTAGAATGGTTCCTTATCGGGAACGGTTCCTTATCGGTTCGGGAACGGTTCCACATTCCTGTTATGGAACCGCTAAGGGACCGATAAGGAACCGATAAAGAATTTTTCCTTTTAATTCCTTTTATTTTTTTACTTTTTTTAATTAAACCCTTATCGGTTCCTTATCGGGACGGTAACGGTCCCTTATCGGGAAAATTATGTTCTATTCCTTAACGGCTCCTTATCGGTCCCTTATTGGGTATTTCCCGATAAGAGTATATGGTACCCGGAACCGTCCCGATACATGACGGGAATCAAATTTTCAGGACCGGAACCGTTCCGTTTTCCCGAATTCTCGATAATTTCGGAAAAACGGGAAAACGGTTCCCGGTTCTCGGTCCAAACAGTTCCTGTACCATCCCATTTATCCACCTCTAATTCCAGCATTTAAATCCCCTTAAAACTTTCACATAATTCACCAACTCAAAATCGAATCCAAATAGCTCAACTGGTGAGCTGAATACCTTCCAATATGAAGCTTCACTTTGATATCTTATCTATAAAAAACCCCTCCTCAAATAGCATTTATTTAAAATCAATTCCCTGCTATTTTTTCAAGGAAATTATTTTATAGATTATACACACATTTAGGGAGTGTTTGCAAATACTTTTGTTGTGGTAAAGTACTTTTCTAAAATACTTTTTTAAAAAAGTGCTTTTCCACAGCAGAAGTAGTCTCTCCTCTGCTTTTGAATTATGGCTTAAAACAGCTGTTGCACCGCAGAAGCAAAAGTAGAAGCAAATTTTACAAACACTCCAAAAAATAAAACAGCTGTGCAATCACCAAAAGCAGCTTAAATAAGCATTTGCAAACAGTCTCTTAGTAAAAAAAAAATTGGATGATTTATTTTATCACCTATTGTCTCTCATGAACTATAATAAAGATGCATTTCATTTTTTATAGGCCTTTAACCAAGATCATTTGATTTGGTCAAGTGACGCAATGTGAGCTCGTTGAACAATAAATCACTGAGTTCCTCACATTTGGTCACCCTACTTCTGACTCTCAAATTAAGTTGGTGTATTTTTGAAACTGAAAAGGAAGGTAAGTAAAAAAATGATAGGCAACAAAGTTTTTTACATTTCAAATGAGCACACAAACATTATTAAAACACATAAACAATCATTCAACCATTCTTTCAAACGGTGTACTTGGCTGAGTCTTGCCTCACTTTTCATACCATTTCTTGTAAACCCTAACCTTCAATCCATGTTTCATGTATAGAATAACCGAAACATTAGGAGCAATTGGATGTCCCTTCACCACTTCAACTTGGTAATTATGTATTATTGCAGCCGCCACGGCCTTCAACTGAGTGAAGGCCACTTCCTTCCCGAGACAAGTCCTCGGCCCGGCATTGAAAGACAAGAACTTATAAGACGGCTCGTGTTTGATCGTTCCGCGATCGCTGATCCATCTTTCGGGCTTGAATTCTCTCGCATCCTTACCCCATATAAACTCCATCCTTCCCATGGCATACAATGAGAACATCACTTTCATTTTCGGGTCGATAAGGTGTCCGCTTGGGAGGATCACAGGACGGACGGGTGCCTTATGCTGGAAGGGCACCGGGGGATAAAGTCTCAATGTCTCACACAGGGCCGCATGTAGGTAGGTTAGGTTTTGCACTTCTTCCATCTTGAAAATCCTCCATTTTCCGATCTCATTTTTCGGCACGACCGAATTCAACTCATCTCTGATCTTCTTCTCAATCAATGGATGGGTTGAAACAAGCCATGTAAACCATGTGAGGGCGGAGCTCGTCGTGTCACGGCCGGCGATCATGAAGTTCAGTATTGTATCCCTAAGGGACTTATCATTCTCCTCCCCCGTATTCATGTATGATGTTAGCAAATCAAAACCCTTTTCATCATTGGATTTGCGGATTTCATCGCGCTTCATGGTGATGTACCTGTTATATCAAAACAGTTCACTTTGATGAAACAAATAAGTGATGTTATAATTACTTTACATGCCTTTCAAGGATATTATTGGTTATAGGTATGTATATGTATATATATATTTTTTTATATGGTGGCGTTCATGGTACATGAAGTTATACATAACTTTATACATGCTTTTTCTATTCCAGTCATTAGGATCGTCCGTTGACGGAATTGGGCACATCGTTAGAAAGCTTATACATAAGAGATCATGACGTTATCAGCGTTTAATGGAGGGTTCACATTTCTCCTTGGGTTAAGTAGTCCTAAATAGGGTTTTAGAACGTCGCCGGAACCGGACCAAAACTTGAACATATGATCTCCTATGTATAAGCTTTCTAACAGTGTGCCTAATTCCGTCAACGGGCAATCTTAGTGGCCGGAATTAAAAGAGCATGTATAAAGTCATGTATAACTTCATGTACCGTGAATCTGCCCCTTTTTTATATAGGTAAATATCAATTTTCGATCTAGACCTATATGATGGCCTAGCCGTTGGACAGTCGTCTTACGCACTGCTCAAATGTTGCTTAAGTGTCCGCTTAGATTATTTATACAGACGCGTAGTCCACCTAGGCGGTCCATTAGCACCTAGGGGCTGACAACGCCTTATAGAACAGTGTTATTACCAATAGGGTTCTTAAGACATCAATAAAATTTTGACTTATCGCGGAAAAAATTGTATTATACCTTCCTATGACACTATCAAGTATGTCGGAAGCTTGTCTTAGCCTCTTTTCGTGGCCGATTTGCAGAAACTTTCCGATCTTCCAAATGCCTTCCGGCAGGACATGGCGCATGAAAATGGCCTCCTCCGCCTCGTCCATGGCCTTGGAAAATGGTATTTCTGGTAATTCAATGGACAGGCAACCCGGATCGTACCCTGTGGTGAATCTACATGTCGTATCAAACGTATACCTCTGGAACAAATCCTGCAGATCAATCACCATCCCGGTTTTCGCCGCATGTTCCATGAACGGAATCAAGCCATTTTCGACTTTCTCCCAAGTAATTTCTATCAGGAATCGCCGGAAAACATCTTGGGTGACAAGGGCGCGTGCCTGTTTTTTTATCAACATAGGATAAGACGAAGATATTGTAAAATTCTTGTTTTTATACTATGTGTGTCAATAGAGGGGGTCGCCTAGTTGTTAGGCGGTTACCTAAGCATTTAGGCCGCTTAGAGGGGGCGACCCATCGTACGGGTAACAATTTCTAGAACACTTGTCTATATATACATAAAATATATTTCTTGGACCTGTTTCCTCTGAATCCTCCATGATTCCCCGTCGGTGTTGAATATGCCATCTCCTAAAATATGGAACATTTTTTTGAACTCATCTCCCTTTGGGAAATTTGTGAAGTTCTCGCTCATGATGAAGTGTATGTTGGCCGGATCGACGGTGAGGATGATGTCCATATTGGCGAACCATGGTCCTCTGAACAGGAAAGTACCGCCGGAACTCGACAGGAGGTCGATGAGCCGATCGTGAATCCGGTGGATTTGGCAGAGGAGGCTCGGCAGCATGCCGACCAGCGGCCAGTTCCAGGGAACTCCATTTATGGTCGTGAAACACCATACGATATGAAAGCAGACAAATGCTACCACGATATCGACGGAAGCGAACAACATTCGGAATGTTAGTTGTGACTTAGTGTGACTGGGAGCGGAAAAAAATAACAAGGACTCTTGTCACTAAGGGGTCTTGGTTTCGTGCTTATGCATATATGCCATACGTGTATATAATATATATAGTCCAAAGTAGGATTAGTTTAGGAATGATTATTGTTAGAAAACCGGTCAGCCTCTCTCTGGGTTCGGGTCTCGTGCGCGCGCATGTGCGAGCCAACTTAAATATGTGGATATGGGTTACTCTCATTAAAATCTTGAGCCCAAAGTAATAAGATTGTAGCACACAACATTCCAATACTCTCTCCTAGATAAATCCTATTGGAATTGGATAACAATGCCCAAATTGGGCCAAACACTTCCATGGGCCCCTCACCCATAGGTACAACACTCCAGATTCTCCTCCGATACCATGTTACAAAACCGGCTCGCCTCTCTCTAGGCTCGGGCCTCGTGTGCGCATGTGCGCGGGTGTGGCCAACTTAAATAGGTGGACATGGACTACTCTCGTTAAAACCTTGAGACCAAGGTGACAGATTGTAGCACCATATTCCTATTTAAGTTGGTTGATAATTCTTTCTCCAATCGGTATGGGACAACATTCCAATAATTATTGTTAGAAAATAGATCACTACCTACTGCGAGCTCAGTGGTGCGCGTGAGCCAACTTAAATAGGAAGATGTGGGTTATACTCGTTAAAATCTAAAGCTCAAGGTGATGGTTTGTATCACGACATTCCTATTTAAATCGGTTGTTATTTAAGTGTGAAATTCGTGTAGGACATTCCAACCGTCATCCAATGATAATTTTGACACCGGTTTCAAATTTTGATTCGGCCGATTTGAAGGTATATAGTTCGACTTTCGGTCTCATAGCATTTTAGATTATATTCGCCTAGACATAGATTCAAGTCATCACCAGACATATTCAGCATAGGTCAGATTTACAACCATCATCACTCATCAAAGGAAGAATAATTGGTGATCAAAAAATGACAATAAGACTACGCGTAACAATGAATTGGGTGTACCAGGTTCAGTATGTCCAATTTTTTTGACGACTTTGAATTGTGAAAAAAATATTTATCACCATTTTCGGAATCATTGCGTTAAAATCTATTAGGAAACCGTTGTAGATTTAGGTTTAGGCGGCTTGGCCGTAAAAAAAAATTAAAACTCTATAAATGTTGGTTTTAAGAGCAACAAACTTACTAGGATAAGATAACTTATGGTATAACATATGTGAATGGGTAAGAGATCCATTATCAGTAAAAAAGGGTTGACCTAATAATTCTGAGAGTGACAATTGTACTCAAAAGTCACGGGTTTAATTCACCTTACAGACATGAATCTGTCACAAATGGTTTGTCAAGTGTAGTTTACCTCGCTAACATGGTTTGCAGGTTATTGCGATAAGACGTTGAATTTACCTACCTTCATAGGATTCTCATACGCTATAAAAAAGATCCATTATCATGCTTAGTGGGATGTTAATATGTTTACCCAGGGCATTGAAAAACGACCTATGTAAGTATTGTACAAAAGTTTTGTAATTAATACAATTTTCGATTATCCAAAAAAAAGAGCAACAAGTTGACCTAAGCTCTAAATAACATATTTCGTTTGTCGAAACTGAAATCTATAATCAATTTCTAAAAGATTTCAACACAAGAATATATTATGATGATTTTTTTCTGATATATTAGCATTCCTCATTGAAATGTACATTTGATTAGCATAATAAGTTTTTTCCCGAATCACTA
>JAOYMZ010015964.1:0-35908 GCA_025802335.1 Pinguicula primuliflora
GGGGTGGAACGACAGAGCAAACAAGTCCAAGACGTAACAGCAGCCCTGGCATGTTATGAACTTTCCTGCTCTATGGGGTTCCTGCAGCATAGCTTTTACAAGATCAAACTAGGATTGCTTGTTAGTGAAGAATCATGTGACATGGTTTTTCTTCAAATCTTGATAAATGAGGACACTTATGAAAGACAATGAGCCAAGTATGAATCCAAAAAATGTAAAACGTGATAAAAAAAATGTATTAAAGGCGACAATTTTAGTACTCCACATAACAAAAAAAATTGTCAGCTACAGCTCGAAGGAGGAATAATAACTTTCAAACGTAGAGCGAAGAATATAATAAATAGTTCTTAATCCTTTAAAAAGTAGTTACTGGACCAAATTTGGGTAACTGTTCAGAAAACGTTCGATATATAGAAGTAACCGAATTAAAAGACGATACAATTTTAAATCTCAAGGCAAATGTAACTTTTTGCTACAAGGAAAGGCTTCATTTGCAAGATTGCTCGACTTCAGAAGAATCAACGAGTCCAAAACTAAAAGTTTGATGCATTTATGAAGAATCTGCACAATGAATACATAAAATACAAACCAATTCATTTGAAAGGCAAAGTTAATTTGATTAAAGAGAGACAAATAGACTTGAGCAATGTATTTATCATTGATGTTTTACCAAAATGTCAGTGTAACACATGCAGCGTTACAAATACAACTACAATATAAAAACTAAAGAACAAAAATTCACTAGCTGTATTAACAAATCCAACTGAGATAGCTAAGCAACAGAAAACACGAAGATGGCTATACACGAACTCAAATCCTAT
Source organism: Pinguicula primuliflora (assembly GCA_025802335.1). Taxonomy (NCBI): domain Eukaryota; kingdom Viridiplantae; phylum Streptophyta; class Magnoliopsida; order Lamiales; family Lentibulariaceae; genus Pinguicula; species Pinguicula primuliflora. The sequence continues at coordinate 822 of JAOYMZ010015964.1, forward strand.
AGGTTAAAAAAAGAACATTAAGAATGTACTATCCAGGACTGCAGAATAGACCAAGAGCATAGATTTGGCCAAACTATGTCTAGGTCCAGGAATTTAACAGCCTATGTTTGCTTTATTCCTAACACTTGGAGTGATTCTCGGATGCAGTAGGTAAAAGAACAAATTAGTTACTCTCTGGTATTTACAAGGTCACACCTTCTGTTGAGTATTGAGCAGTTATCTTTTTATTCCTCCAATTGTCATGAATAGTTTCTCATTTATAACTCTTACACCATTGCTTCTTGTCGCTCTATCGTGCAGGAAATCAAAGGTTCCCTAAATAGCTGCATATGTTTATTAGGATACACGATACATCAGCTGACAAGGGTCTACTGACAGAAGAATTCAAAACTAAACATGTCTCGTGTTTGCAGCAATTTAAAACTTAAAAATTCAAGTTTCTTTATGGTCAATCACACATTTTGGACACCAGAAATAAGAAATCTAAAGCAACTTGTTAAAACTGGCCTCCGAGAATCATTCAGGAAGCAATCGAATATAATATCCACATCATGGCGAGTTACTTAAAATTAGAATACACCGAAGGAGATCAACACATACCTCAACTTACCTAGTTCCCATGACCCATGTAAGGTGCACCTCCTTGATGTGGCCTGACAGTACCCGGTCCCATCTGTGACTGCCCAGCATAGCTTCCTTGCATCCCTGGTTGCCCTCCATAACCTCCTTGCATTCCTGGTTGCCCTCCATAGACAGCATTATTCATCATGGGCGGTACTCCCTGTGGATTGACACCTGCTCCCATCCCTCCAAGTAAATTTCCAATACCCAAGCCTGCTCCTTGAGTGGCCAATAAAGCGGCAACTGCCTGTCCTAGAGCCGCAGGGGCAATCGCTGGATTAAACCCCATAGTTGGAACCCCTGCTCCAGCACTTGGTGCCATCAAGTGCCCGCTAGTATGCCCGGCACCACTGTTTCCACCATATCTTCCCTTCTTTGCAGGGTGATAAAATCCTTGATTCCCCTGGTGATGATGCTGCGGCTGTCCATGCTGCTGATTGAAGTAGCCTCTATTGTGTTTAGGCCCATCTACAGCCTTCTGGCAATGAAGAATCTGGCCATCAAAATGCTTATGGGGCTCCTCCAATGCCTTCTTAGCACTTTCAGGCGTCTTGTATACAAACAAAGAGAACCCTCTAGGTTTCCCAGTCATTTTATCCAAACCCAACGGCCCTTCCTCAATCTCGCCAAATCTGGAGAAGAAGTCGAAAAGTTTCTTCGGGTCAACCTCAGCGGACACATTGCTCACATAAATCTTCCTCTGAGTAAATTCAGAAACAGAAGGTGATGCAACATTAGCCACCACAGGGGCAGGCGGTGTAGACTGAACTGGTCCAACTGAGGCCAGCTGACATGAAGTCATCCGGCCTTCAATCATCTTCTGAGGCTGCTTCAAAGCTCGTCGTGCACCATCGCGGTGCTTGAACAGAATAAATCCGTATCCTTTCGATTTCCCTGAATTTTTATCTTTGACCACCTTGCAGTCTTCGATTAGTCCGTACTTCCCGAACACAGAGGTAATCGTCTCAGCATTAGCCTCCCAGCCAAGACCATAAACAAATATCTTGCAGTGTGCCGGATCAGCATCAGCAAATTGGTGCACATTCTCCATTATATCAGGGTGTCTGGCCACGGCTTCTTTAATGAGAACAGTTAATTGATCTTTAGAAAACGGCTCGAGTAGCTTCTCCAGCGGCTCTTCTTCTAATTCATTTTCGCCTTCTTCGTTCTGCCCTGAAGTTTCACCGTCATACGAGGGTTTCACCTTAGATTGACTATCTTGGGCGCCCAACACTGGTTCAGTAGAAACGACGTCTTCGTTTTTCCCCTCCGTGTTCTCAGCTATCCCATAATTGTCTACCTCTTCTTCCTCCACTTCTTCCATTGAATTTTCCTCATCTTCAACCTCTTGTCCTTCAACTCTTGGATCTTCTTCGAGGGCTTCCACGGTCAGACTTGGCTCGGGTTCTGGTTCTCCCTCCTCCTGAACCTTCTCGGGCACGAGTTCCGGTTCGGACTCAGGTTCCGCCGGCTGACGTGGTGCCGGTGCACGAGATTTTCGCTTTTTAGCCATGGAGATTGGAAGAAGATTGGGATTCCGGGCGGTGGGTTAGGGTTTCGACTGGCGAAGCGGTATGAAATGACAAAATTTTTCCTCTCTTGACGTGTTACTGCTTAGTAGGCAGGTATATTTTTGTCATTTCATGCAAATTCGGTTTAATTATTCGATCGCAGGTAAAAAAATTTGAACCATTTCTGAATTTATGCATGTTATCCTTACGCAGGGGTTATACAAATTTTCTCTGTATGGTTTGAATTTTATCGGATATTTCCGAAGGGACACAAAAAAAACCCATGTACATCTACAATCATTATTAACAATAATGTTAGGCATACTTAAGCCTAATTTTACGTGAGGTGCTTATAATTTTAATTGTGCTTATAAGCACATTTTAAAATAAAATGAGTGTTTTGAGTAATACAAGTATTAGTCTTTTTCATTTTTTAGAACCTCTCTTTTCTTAAAAATAAACACTTTATGATTTTTTTCCTTTTTAAAAATAAGCATGCCATTTTTTATAATAATATTCGAATATAAATATTTTTATGACCAAATTAATCTTAACTAATATATTTTAATTACATAAATAAAGGTTATTTTAATAATGTTAAGTTTGTTATATATAATTAAAATAAAATTTTAAATGATTATTTTTAAGCACTTGTGCAAAACACCACAGGTTCTAAAAATAAGAAGTACTAGAAGAAGTAGTAATAATTTTGCGCAAAACATGCCTTTAGTGATTTTATACTTTAAGTATACATATTAAAACGATGTCGTTTTGACTTAAGTGGACAAATATTAAAAAATATTTATTTATTTTAATATGTGTACACTTGAGTTAAAACAATATCGTTTTCACTCAACACAAGTCAAAACAACGCCGTTTCATCATCTATACATAATTAAGTGAAAAATAACTTAAGTATGCCTAACATTCTTGCATTATTAATAAGAGTTCTGTCAGGTACACAACACAGCCCACTTACACCTATTATGTGTAACAGGAAAAAACTTGTCAAGTATACAACAAAACAAGAAGAAAATTATGTGGATCAACCGAAATCAGAAACATTTCACAGGAAACGGCAAAACACCTAGTCAAGTATACAGGAGAATCCAGGAAATTATCTGGTTCTGGGCGAAATTTCGCTAGCAAAAATAAAATGCATTGGGAGGGCAAATGGCCACAATTGCGACCAGGTGTCAAAATGGAGGCCCAATCAACATCATCGCAGAAGATATCTTGGCAGAATCACCATGAAAACAAGAAGAAAATGAAGATTCAAAGAGTTCAAGCAAGACCGATCAAGAACGAAAACAAGAACTGTCGCTCGTTTTCAGTTGCGAAGGCACGTCGGGTTGTGGGCTGTCCATGAAAAGCCCATCCTTGTACAAAATTGTAAAGTTACTTTTAAAATCAATAAAACGAAAATTACCTTTCAAAAAAATAAACAGTAAAAAACTTGTGTTATTATGTCTAAAGCATTTTGCGTTTTTATTTTGAGTACAAGAAAAGTGTTGTGTTTTTATTAGCTGACAACTTTTACTGGAAAATTGAGTTATTACAAAAAAAAATGTTTATTACGTAATTAATATTGAATTATTAGAAAAATTAACGTGATTTATGCTTGATAAATTACAGCAATTTCGTCGCAGAAAAATTAAAATTCTAATACATAAATCATAATTGCTAAACTGTATTTAAAAGTGGTGATTAATATTACGGCGACTTCGCCGCCAAAAAATTAAAATCCTACTCTATAAATCCTAAATACTAAAATCGTATTTAAAAATAATAATTAATATTACAGCAGTTTCGCCGCCGAAAAACTAAAATCCTACTCTGTAAACCCTAAATGCTAAAGCATATTCAAAAAATGGTGATAAATTTAAATTATATTATAAAATATCTATTAATATTTTAATTATCTATTATAAGTAATTTAGATTTTAATTATTAATTATAAGAAACACTAGAAAACTAATAAACACTACATAAAACGTGCTCCACTAATAGAAACGCAGAAATGGTTTTCACATACACATAATTAAGTGTATAAGGAGTATGTGTACATAGTTTTTTGTATTAATAAACGTCTTCTTTTTGGGTTAAAAAAAGTTTCGGGAAGAGCTTGTTTGGTGTAAGAAAACGTTGCGATATAGATCTTTACAATAAATAATCTATGAAAATAATATCGACCTAATTTGTTAGGTACTTAGGGAGATGCTAAAAAAATACTTTTTCTTGTACTAAAACCGTTTTACCACAAAACTCTAAATTCAAATAAACTTTAAATGTTAAATTCCATTAAGAAATAATAATTAATATTACTACGCTTTAAAAACTAAAATAATAAACCATAAGGCTATCTTCAAGGGGGAGGGAAATTTTCCTCCCCCATGGCGGCAACCGGTTCCCCCCACTTTCCACCACGTTAAGTGGTGGAGAGAGAGTGGAGAGACTCTCTTTCCACCTTTTAATATTAAAATAAAATTAATAAATTAAAATAAAATATATTATAATGAATTAAAATATATTATAATTAATTAAAATATATTATAATATATTAAAATATATAAAATAAATTAAAATATAAAGAGTGGAATATGGAGGATATATTAAATAGAGAAAATATGGGTGTAGAAAAGATGAGGTGGAGTGAGAGAAAAGTGAGTTGATGTAATAGGTGTAGGTAAAAAGGGAAGAAACTTCCTCTATGGTTGCGGACAGCCTAAGCTAAAAACATAAATCCTAAATCTTCTTCAAACTAAATACTAAAATTTATTAAAATTATAATTAATATTACAACACTTTACCGTCGGAAGACTAAAACCCTAAATATTAAACCATAAACTCTAAACTAAAATTTTAAACCCTTAAATACTATAAACACTAAATACTAAACCCCAAACATTATAAGATTAAACCCTAAACATTATAAGATTATTGAAATAATTAATTAATATTTTAATAATTAAATATCAATGAATTAATATTTAATAAATTTTTAATGGAACCAAAAAAATTTGGTCCAAAAATTCTGGTACATTATTTAACTTTTTATTGTTTAAAAAATTCTGACTCTAGGCAAGATTTCGCAATTTTAGCTTAGTGAACTTATCAGAGAGCTTGATTATCATTCTTGGGTGTATTTATATAAGTATATTCAAGGACATTAGGCACAATATTTATTTAGATTTTTCCATAGAGCATTTCGATTAAGTATCGTGTTCAAAAACTTCGTTAGGCTCATAATTATCACACCTTACATAACCAAAAATTTTAAAGAAAAAACTAAATTTCCACACGCAGAAAAGTCATGTAACCAACCAAATCAAACCAAACATACTCAGTAAATTCCGCCCTTAAGCAGGGTCAGGGGAACTCATGTAACCAACAAATGATACTTTTCGATTTGATTTTTTAAATTAGAGTATTTTAATAATTTGCGCATGCCAATTTGAATTGACATAAATTATTCGTTAACATATAACGTTTCAAATTTCTTATAGCACACGGCCATAAGACTAGTTCCAAACGTATAAAAAGAATCCGTGTCGTATCACATTTATCCATAATCGATTCGAAAATCACCCAGATGATAGATACGCAGACCAACCTCCTAGATCGTGGTTTTCATTCCTCATGAAAAACTCATGTTTCTGGTGGGGTCACTATGGCCCCTCTTAAATAACACTCCTAGACAGCCTGACATGAGCACGATCTTTTTTTTTAGTTAAGCGAAAATTTTATAAAAACGACGACAGACTCGTTACCATATACATTGTTTACGACGCATACACGTCAATATTTACAATACCCTAAGGCACAAAATAAGATCTCGTAACCATTCTCCGATTCCATGTACAAAAGAACTCTCATTCCTAGCCTTGATCCATTTCCACGTTGCAGCTTGAACTTGTTGCAATATCCTGTTCGCATTTATAAACTGAGCACGAAAATGGGCAGCATTTTTTGTTCACCCAAAGCATCCATACCACAGCAAACCATATGGCCAACCAGATTTTGCTTTGCACACCACACAGTTTCAACAAAATAAACTGGGATAACGACAAACCAGCACCAATGTACAGTATTTGCAGCCAAATCACCACCAGATTCCACACATCCATAACAACACAACATTGTTCGAATATATGCACTTCATTTTCAATCATACCATCACACTTGGGATAAGAATTACTTACTTCAGCAGCAACAATTTGTCGCTTCTTCAAATTTGCTAGGGTGGGCAATCGGTTTTGTAACATCCTCCAACCAAGAAGTTTCACCTTCTTTGGCAAATACGGGTTCCAGCTTCCAGGCTTACTGTAGTTTTTGTTGCAAGTCTTCATCGTAGAGCTCAGGTGCTGCTTCGTTCAGCTTTCTTGTTGGCATTCGGGATCGGGATTTGTTGAATCTCAATCCCGCCCCATTTTGGTTCCGGCCCAGAATTTTGGGCCTGAGGACCGAAGTCCCGAAGAGGCCCGAATTAAAACAAGGTTTCTGGAATGCAATTTCTTTTTCCTCTGAAACGGGTAAATTAAAACTCTGAAATTCTAATAGGACAAGAGCTTGAAAAAGTCTAAGAATCGAAACAGAGTTTTATGAATGATGAGATAGAAGATGAATGAAAAGAACAAGTGGTATATGCTGGAGTTGGGTCTCACAAGATTCAGATAACAGAATTGCACAATCACAATCCAGATATTTCAGCAGCAAAGCTTAAAAAAAGCTTGAATCCTTAACACAAACCAACCGATTCAAAATGAATTTTAAAAAAAAGCTTGAATCATTATGCTTCAGGATTCGATGTCCAGTAGTTTTTTTGGTAGCAAATACCCAATAATTTTGAAAAAATACATATAATTAAATAATTTTTTCCATTGACAAAAAATATATATAATTAAATAATTTTTTTTAATATTTTATTATTTTTATTTCGGACTTCGGGTCTGTCCCGTTTTAAAATAGGAAATGCCCGATTCCGTCCCGAACTAGATTCAGGACCTATTTTTAGGGCCCGAACTCGTCCCGAATTCCTTTTTTTCGGGATTCGGGCATCGGGCTTCGGACCGGCCAGGTTTCGGGACAATCCTGAGGCCCGATGGCCATTTGCCCACCCCTAGTTACCCTTGGTCTGATGACAATTAGGTGAACTCCTGAATAAGAATCTCGAGTTCAAGCCCCAGCAAATTCGGTTGGTCATGCCTAATACTTAGAAGCCTTTAGGCTGTGTGCAGATCCCCTACCTTAGTCGGGAGTGTAAACTTTCAAATACTGGGAAGAAGCGAAGATATTTCTCAAATTTACCTAACTAAAAAAAGGATCAAGTTGGTTATGAAAATATTACAGCTGCGTGAAAATGTTGACCGATGATCTTAGTTCCACACATTTTCTTACTGCATTCGGTTATAGGTTAATGAATTGCAAAACACCATTGAGGAAGAACAGAAGAGCTTAATGGAAGAAATAAGAACTGTGCCAGATGTGTCTCAGACTGGGCTATAAGACACCAGTGAGGTTCCTGAAGTTATGGTTGTTGATTAGATGACAAAATTATCGTAGATAGATACTAGTAGCTCACTCCCATTTCATTTCATTTTCCGTATTCTTGTAATTTTTAATGTAATACTAGCATTTCCATATGCTGCGAATCTAAGTGGTACTCCTAAGGATGGCAATGGGGCGGGGCACGGCGGGGTAAGGTGGATCCAGACCCGTCCCGCCTGCTTCAAATTTGAATCCGGACCCGACCCATCCTGGACGGGGCGGGGCCGGGTCGCCCCGCCCTGTTGGACCTGAAACTGCCGGATCTGTACAGAAAACAGAAAGAATCAGTGTATGATTCAACTTATATCCTAAAAACAGTAATGTAGTAGTATTCAAGTAATGAATCAGATTTATGAAGAATCTGTCGGAATGTGGCCCAATGAGTAGATCTCCGTCTCAAGAACACTGCCCGAATCCGAAGGCAACACAACAACAACACTAATCTTGCAAAAAACCAGCAACCCAGCGAGGATTGAAGAATCCAATCGGTGAGAATGAAGCATAACACTGTTACGGGTCAAGAGATACACTCAACAATAGCAGACAACAAGAGATGATCGACCGAGTAGTGCAAAGAGATGAAGAAACGAGAGGGTTTCTTCTGAGTATTCGAGAGAGAGATTTCACGAGAGAGAGACAAAAGCAGCCGCGGAGTAAAGTGAAGTGGGTTAATTGAACCCTAGGAATTTTAGTATAAGAGTTGTAAGTGGTACATGGGCTCAACCAAGCAAAACCAGTATAGGGCCCAAATTGGGAGACAGGTTGCTCGGGCTTGCAAGTATTATTGGACTGTATGTGTTGCAATGAACTCAAGGGTCAGAAAGAGAGAAGAATAAAATACTCACTCGGGCCAGTTTTGATATAGGGCCTACACTAGATTGGACTAAAACAATTAAATAGCTTGGCCCAAAAAACTGGACATGACCCAAAACCATCCCACACGCCCCACCATTTAAATAAAATTAAATTAAAAAATGTGTTAAAATTGAAAAATAAATTAAACATGAAAAAAATATCAAAATTGTGAAAAAAATCACTATACTTATTTTTGACTATATTTTTCACTCTTTCGTCTTTATTTTTAAATTTTTTAAATATTTATGAATTTAAAACAATTAAAGTATAGTTATAAATAAAATAATAAGATTAAAAAATATATAAATATAAATAAAAATGTGCAGGACGAGTCCGGGGCGAGTCTTCAACCTCGGATCCGCCCCGGACCCGCCCACGGGTCGGGTCCGACCTGTCCCGCGGCGGTGCGGGTCTCCTGCTAGGCCGAGGTAAAATTGTCATCCCCGTACTCCTTATGATCTGCTTTTAAGGCTTATTCTACTTTTCTAAGTTTTGGCTCAGGCTTTTAGGAGCATGCACTAGATCTCTGTCTAGTTTTTATATTGACATTTGGTAAAGAACAGAGGAGAATGTACATTCTATCCTCGAAGTTAGTTATATAGGAATTTTCAGATGCCGGACATGCGTCCCGGACTTACGTGCCGGACATGCGTCCCGGACTTGCGCGCCGGACACGCCATCTCCGGCATCCTCAAGCAAAATTTATTTTGACAACCTTCTCCACAAGCAAGATGCATAAATCAGTTCTACATGCCATAACTAAAGCGCTCCGCAGGTAAAAAGAAAAACCCTTTTCCACAAGCAAGATGCATAGATCAGTTCATGATAACTAAAACTTAACAGTCTGTCATAGAATCTCATTCTAGATGTTACCAACAACTTCATAACACGGAAACGGAAAGAAAATAGCCACTAAAAAAGGGTCTTTAAAACAACGAAAACAAGGACAATTATTCCAAAACATGACACAGGGTCTTCTCCATCTCTCCTGAAATCCAGGGATCCGCCTAGCTCCAACCTGAATCTGTTGTAAGTAAGGATGCAAAAACAACAGCACCCGTGAGCTTGACGCTCGGTAAGTAAATAAACATAACCAACTTAACAGAAGGTTTCAAAAATCTGTGAGAAAGAACAATTTTTAACAAATTAAGTTTTAAAAGAAGTAGGAACGCCTTCTCTATCAAAATCCAATTACACTATTCTGTTAACCCTTCACAGCTCCAAAACAGATGATGCAACTACTAACCACATCATAACTACCCCTACTTCACCTCAAGAACAAACATTGCCACGACAACCTAACACACTCGAGACAAGCTCAACACGAATCGATCCAAGGTCATCAACACGGGGCTGATTTCCCCACTACAGAACTATAGCACGACAGGGCCTAAGCCAACCAAATAGTTCACCAACCTTCACCCTACCTTCCACATGAAACATCACATAATCACGATCAGAAAAATAATACATGATAAGCACTCAATTACAAACACACAGTGACACCCCCCACCCCCTTTGTTTTTAAATTTCACAGCAACAGTTTCCAGAAATTCCTACTCTAGTTTTTCACAAACTCAAATTTAAAGGTTTAAAAATTAGTGCACGCTGCAGAGGGTTCTTAAGGGAAAACACCTCCATATCAGGCGAATTTTTTTTTGGACAACTGTTAAAAATCTTTATGTTGCAAGTCCCCGGGGACTGATTCAGCAATGATCTACAATCTTTATACGCGTATGCTATAACTTTGAACTTCATACTGATATGGTGTTCGTTTACTTCATGTACTTGTACACAGTATACGCACACACAAAGTTAATCATGTGAAACTAGAATAACTTTAAATTTTCTTGCATACACAGAGCTGAACAAGATGACTAACGAATCAAGATCACATGTATATATAGGCATTCGTAGATAAGTGGCTAACAGGATCATCTCAGTTTCGGGAATAACAAACCATAGAAATAGTTGATCAAAGCTTCCCCCAAAAAGTTGCTCAAGCAATAAGAAGCCAATGACACCAAAAGACTTCTGAATCTCTACTTATATAGGGCTTGCTGTCATGCTTGCAAAAGTAGGGTTTTGAATCTCCATGTAGTATTAGAAATTGAAATAAAAATACAGTAGATTAAATAGCATAAATATAAAATATAAAACACAAAAAATTAGAGAAGCACAATAGTAATTAGATGCAATTCCAAAAGATAATGTTGAGCAATGAAACAAAAATATTATCCATTAAAAATACGTAAAAACAATGAAAGGACTTACTGCAACTTTATAGGCCAAAACTAGGATAGATCCACAACATTTCACGCAATTTTGGATTTCAAACCACTGATTACAAGCTTAGCACGAGCAGACATGAGAGCCAACTTCTCATTGTAGAGCTCTATCTCCTCAACTGCTAGCTGACACCATTCTTTTGCACCTTGACACATGTCATCCACTTCATACAACTTTGATCCGATGCTCCTTATCCAAAAATCCATGTCAAAACTTGGTGAAGGTATAACATCAGTACCAACACTTGCGATATCCAACATCCTAACCAGGTTATTAGAATAACCATTCACCATTATATCCTCAAACTTTTCATTTCCCATTTTTGTATCCTCAGACGTCCCCACATTTATATGCTCAGACTTACCATTCTCCATTTTCATTTCAACCGACTTACCATTATGCCCAGCTTCCATCTCTATTTGTTTTTTTCTCGCCACATTAGGTTTTGGACTAGCCACAATGGTTTGGCTAGTTTTTTCGAAGGGTTGCTTTTTTGCTTCGCCGCTAACACTTACCTCACCTTTAGGGCGCTTGAGTTTCTTCTTTGAACCTGTAGGCTCCCGTTCTCCATGTGATATATCAACGACTTTCTTTGACTTCTTTGCGGCTTTTGTCTCAGTTGCTTCAGTAGTCCTTTTATTACCAGCTTTGGATGGGGTTGCACTCTCCTTCAGAATAGCCTTCCCATCAGCCAAAGTAGATTTCTGCGAGGCAGAAACAAGCTTTGGTGCGGAAGGAACAACCACATAATCCCCACCTCCCTCAGATTCCGATCTGGAGTCCTCTTTCGGCTCAGATTCCTCATCCTCTGAGGGTGAAAATTCAGATTCACTGTGAGCCTTAGACGAAGGGGAAGGCTCAATTCCAACTTTCTTTACGGTTGAATTAGGCAAAATCTGGTTAACTTGAGCCTGCCCAGGCTCAGATTCTGTTTCAGATTCCTCTTCCGGTGACTCTTTTTCATAACTAGCTTCCGGTTCGACCTTCTTCGGGTTCACAGTGTCGATCTTTTTGCCTTTCACAACCATTTTCTTTGTCGGGCTATGTGCAGTCAATCGAGAGAGTACTAGGGTTTTGATGGATGCGTTGTTCATCCCGACCCTCAGTTATATAGGTCAGGATAGGAGTGTATTGCTATTCGGGTAGGGTTCGGGTTCGGCCTTCACCCATCGGCTGCCTGACCCAGTTTGCTCTTTGCCGTCCTTTCCATTTTTATTTGAGTGATGCTACTCATACATTTTATTTTGACACTATCACTAAACACACACATGTGGCATCATCCATGTCACCTCTTTTCCCATTTTTTTTTCTTTTTCTCACATTATTATAATATTGCCACATGTGTGTGTTTAGTGATAGTGTTAAGGAAAAATGTATGAATAGCATTATTATTTTTATTTTTGTATTTTGTACACAATTTTTAAGATATCTACTTTGATTCAGAACTGAAAAGTTTTCGTGGGACGTACCGGATAGACGCTCACTTATTATGTACCGGATAATATTTTTTAGGTATCGAATTCTAATCTTGTCCTTCTAATATTGATCTGAAGTCTAAGATTAGATCACTTTAAGTTAAATGAATGTTTAAATATAAATCATGATCATCCAATATTGATTGCAACAGATCGAATTAAAATTCAGCATCTAAAAAATATTATTCAGACCCACGTACAAAGATGGGATTTTGAAAACGAAAACCCTAAAACAACAACAAAAAAGGAGTAGAAATTGAACTCTGTAAAAAGTAAAAGGTAAAGTTGCAATTGGAGGGTACTGGGTACGAAAAAAATTGAATCTGTTTAAATCCGTCAACTTTTTCCGTTTTCGTGTTCTGTGAGGATCAACTCTTCCATTTGAGAAAGGACGTAAGAGGTTCGAATTTTGTTTTCCGGCTAGAGTGGTGAAGACTCGTGAACCGAGTGGGATGCATTGTCAGCATATTCCGTGTACGTTTTCGGTCTACTAGTCTTGAAGCTGTAGGAGCTTGAAAGTTTTTCGATGTCGCCATGAGAAAGAAGCTCGACACCCGCTTCCCAAGGGTGAATCCTCTTCGCTTGTACCACTTTTGGGATTTTGTGGGGTTGCTTTTTTTTGCTTGACTTTTTGTGTACTTTGTTTTGGGATTGAAAGGGCATTCGAGTTCATGTCTGTGTGATATGCTTGTCGTAGTTCTTGAATTGAGAATTAAACAAAATCAACACACAAAAATTTACGTGGTTCGGCAATTGCCCATGTCTGCGGGAGAAGTTCAAATTTTATTTCTCCTTATTTCTTCACACATTTACACTTTACAATAGAGTCATATTTATAGGAGTCCTTCACCATATCAATATTTAGGATAAATCGCAGGATTAGAGGAAATTAATCCCGGGAATCAGGGGGGAAGATTTAGTCAAATTTTCCCCTAAATATCTTCTTTTCAACACTCCCCCTCAAGTCGAGTGGTGGGAGGACCAACACCCAACTTACCCATCACATCATGGAACGCCCTTCCCGCTACAGCTTTCGTAAGCATATATGCCAGTTGGTCCTCTGACCACAAAAATGGAAGGGTAATAATTCTGTTCTCGAGCTTCCCATTATGAAGTGTCTGTCAATTTCAATATGCTTCATTGTGTCGTGTTGCACAGGATTCTCTGAAATGTGAACAGTAGCTTTGTTATCACAATAGAGTGGAACGATCGGTTCGACTGAAACCCCAACTCATCTGTCAGTTTCCTTAGGCATAGTACTTCCGTTACTCCTCTTGCTATTCCCCGGAACTCAACCTCCGCGCTAGAGAGCGCTACCACCTCCTACTTCTTGCTCCTCAATGTTACCAAATTCTCTTCAACAAATGTGAAGTACCCAGATGTGGATTTTCGATCCACTGGATTACCTGCCCAATTTGCATTAGTGTAAGTCTCAATCTCAAAATGTCAATTATTCTTAAACATCACTCCAATCTCACTCGTCCCTTTCAAGTATCGAACGATCCTTATAGCTGCATCCCAATGTTCCTTCTATGAATTGTGCATGAATTGACTTACGACTCCAACAGCATATGCTATATGAGGTCGGGTGTGAGACAGATAGATCAGCTTTTCCACAAGGTGTTGATACCTCTTCTTGTCAGCACGTTTGGCCCCAACAATCTTCCTAAGCCCATGATTCAGCGCCATGGGTGAGTCCATCGGCTTGCACTCCAACAAACCTGTCTCCACAAAGAAATTAAGAATATACTTCCGCTGTGATATATAAATTCCAACACGTGATCTCAAGACCTCTATACCAAGGAAGTACTTCAATTGCCCCAAATCTTTCATCTCAAACTCCTTAAATAGATTTCTCTTGAGCCCCCTAATATCCTCCTCATCATCTCCAGTTATTATCATATCATCCACATAAATGATTAGACACGTGATACCTTGTGCTCGTCGCTTGAGGAATAAGGTATGATCCGAATTGCTCTGACAATATCCATATCTCTTCATGGCCAGCGTATAGCGTCCAAACCAAGCTCTAGGTGACTGTTTAAGACCATACAAGGCCTTTCTTAACCTGCAGACCTCCCCTGATCGGAACTGATGCGAAAAAACTGGAGGACTTTTCGTATAAACTTCTTCCTCCAAATCGTCATGTAGGAAAGCATTCTTCACATCGAATTGGTAAAGCGTTCAATCCCTATTAGCTGCAATAGAGAACAAAATACGAATGATGTCAATCTTAGCAACAGGTGAAAAAGTCTCAGAATAGTCCACCCCATAAGTCTGGGTGTACCCCTTTGCTACCAGTCTCGCCTTAAAACGCTCAACAGAACCATCAGCATTTCGCTTCACTGTGAATACCCACTTGCACCCCACTAGTTTCTTCCTCCCAGGTACTTTACACTTATCCCAAGTGTGATTCTTCTCCAACACCTCCATCTCAACTTCCATCGCCTTCTTCCACTCAGGTATACTCAACGCCTCATCTCCATTCCTTGGAACCTCCTCTGTATACAATGCCATGCCAAATGCCTTAGCGGCTGTCGATAATCTCTACTACATATTCGTCACAGGATACCTCTTCATGCCGAGTATATGATCAGCAGAGTATCGTCTGGGTGCTACTCCTCTAGTAGATCAATTCGGAAGGACCCGAGTCGGCACCACTGGTACACTAGCATCACCTGAACTGTCAGTAGCAACCAAATGATCGAAAACAGGCTCAAGAGAACTCAGCAAGATATCCAGAGAAGGAGTCTGCACCACGGGACTTTCGGACTGTACTGGAGGCGGTGTCTCTGTAGATGAGGCGTCGGCTAGGACAGGATATTGCGGTTCAGGGCAGATGAGTGGCTCTCTCTGGAGTTCAGGACCAATGGAAGAAGGCTGGCCCAATCTAGCGGATCTCCTGAACGCTCCCCCTGACCACTAGACCGAGGTAGCTGACAGAAATAGAACTCTGTCTCCACAAAATCACAGTGAAGCATGACAAACAAACGCCTCAAGATAGGATTATAGCATCTATATCCCTTCTGATGCACCCCATAACCCACAAAAACACACTTTAATGAACACGGTTCTAACTTGCTACGATGAACTCGTGGGATGTGCACAAAAACTAAACAATCAAATACCTTAGGGCTCAAGGTCAGATACGGAGGAACCATAGTGTGCACAGACAAGGTGTGTAGCTTGGGTTTTAAAATCCTAGACTCGTGTCAGAGGCTGATTAGCCAGGTAAGTGGCCGTGGATAAAGCTTCTGGCCAGAAAGTAGATGGTACCCCAGAATCGAGCATCAAGGCTTGTGTCATTTCCAAAAGAAAATGATTTTTTCTCTCAGCTACCCCATTTTGTTCCGGAGTATACGGACTGGTGGTTTGATGAATAATGCCCTTTTTTGTACAAAAATAAGTCATCTTTGAGTTTACAAACTCCCTCATTATCAGACCGAAGAGTTTTGATAGATCTGTCAAACTGAGTAGAAATCATTTGATAAAATGCAAAAAACTTATCACTCACATCCCCCTCATACTTCAAAAAATAAATCCAGCTCATCCTCGTGCAATCATCAATAAAAAGAACGAATACTGAAATCCATTCTCCCCAACCATGGGAGCAGGGCCCCATACATCAGAGTGAATAATCTAAAAAAGTTAATCAGATCTAGAAGTACTAGACACAAACGAGGCTCGGTAAGCTTTCGCACGAAAACAAGAATCACATGTAATAGGAAAATCAGAAACTTTAGGATAAAGTTTCTTGAGATAACTATCAGAAGGGTGACCTAGGCATTAGTGCCACAACTAACTTTTCTGAAAATGGGTACTACGAGCTGTCATAACTTTAGGATTGGACACCTCATCCACGTAGTAGAGTCCATCCCGTTTAGTGTCACGACCAATAATCTCTTTCGTACGGATATCCTGCAACACACAGAAAGATGGATACATGATTACAATGCAATTCAACTCTTTTATCACTCGACTAATAGAAAGTAGTTTATGAGATAAAGCTGGTACTAATAGACAATTGGATAACTTGAGCGTCAGAGTTATCTCAATTGTCCAGGCACCCTTACCCAGTAATAATTCACCATTCGCTGTCTGGATGCTGCTCTTTCGGGGACCCTATCTCACACTTAAATCAGCAATATCATATGTTACAGTGTCAGTCACACCACAATCAAAAATCCATCTTGCATTCATACCCTCTTCAGTATTTTCACACACATTTCCTTCCCCAAAATACCTTTTCGGAAAATAACGTGCACTGTTTAAATCTTGTTTTATATAAACACCACCCAAATTCACTTTCCCCTTTTTATTACCTTTACTGTCCCTGGACTCATCCCGTCCGTCTTCTCGCCTGTTGCTACCCATGTCCCATCGGAATCCACCCCTAGAATTAACACCGTACGACGTGACTTGTAAGCTAGATGTGTTTCCGCCAGAGGCCGCGGGTCCTCGCCCCCCAATGCCGATGGCCGTGAAGCCAGATTCCTCCTTGTTTCCATCTACAGCCTCGCCGTACGCAAAAACCCATCAATTCTATCCGCCCAGTTCCGTCGAACTCTTGGAGGTCCATTGAACTGGTAACAATCTCTCCTAATATGCCCAAGAATTCTGAGTGGTCGCATCTCTTCCGGAATGATGAGCCTGGCGGCAGACCGCCATTCTTTGATCAGTGACCACTGAAACCTCGATTTGTATTAGGTCGGCAATATACGGGTCGGTGATGCTCGATCGATTCAGATTTGCCGGGTCGAGTCCCACCCGACCCGCTGTAAATCACACTATCGGGTACTGGATCCGCCCTTTGGGCCACTTGCCGGTCCGGCCCATGCAGAATAGTCTCTACATGGGTCACGGTTATTTCCTTCAGGCCAGAGGATGAGTTTTGGGCCTTCTGTGCTGCCAGGCCAGATCCAAGGCCCAAATTCTGATGGCCCACGTCCTGCTGGCCCATCTCCACGCCTGTCGCCTGAACAAAAATTTCCCGACGAGCTGCCTCTTGTTGGAGTGTCGTGTAAGCCTCGTCGACGTCCGGTAATGGTTTCTCCTTCAAAACATCCCTCACAATCGGATCAAAAATCTTATCTAACCCAGATAAGAACGAGAACAGTTGATCTTCTGACTGTAACTGATTATACTGCACAATATCCTCTTCATATTTCATTGGATTCGGTCTCCTTCGATCGATCTCCATCCACAAACTCTTCAAAAGGCTATAGTACTCCTCAATACTGATTCCATTCTGAGTCAATCGTTCGGCCTTTGTTTTCAGATCAAAAATCTGCAGAATATCCTCCCCTGCCAAAAAGGTTTTTGCCAGTGTCCTCCACAGGGCTTCCGAGGTTGGGAAGTGTATGTACTGTCTTACAATACTTCGGTCAATGTTGTTCGTTAGCCAGGAAAACACTTGGAGGTCCTTCTTCCTCCATGCCATATATGTCGGATCTATTTTTTTGGGAGGTTTCTCGGTCAGATACTCATACCTCCCATGCCCGACCTCCATGAGTCGTGCCCACAACCATAATTCTGATTGTTCAGCTTGACTTCGATCATTAGATCCGTCTAGTGGTCGTCGGATGATTGCTTGTCTTGAAGAATCGTTAATTTTTATGAGAGTGCTTTGGTGGCCTCGCTTAGAGCCGCCGCCTCTCTTGCCATGCCCTCGGTCGGATGTCCTGCTGGAAAAATACTTCACACGGTAGATGACGATGTACGCAGGGATAAAAACCTGCTCCGATACCATCTTGAATTGAGAATTAAACAAAATCAACATACAAGAATTTACGTGGTTCTGCAATTGCCTACGTCCACGGGAAAAGCTCGGATTTTATTTCTGCTTATTTCTTCACACATTTACACTTTACAATAGAGTCATATTTATAGGAGTCCATCACCATACCCATATCTAAGTTAAATCCCGGGATTAGAGGAAATTAATATCGAGAATCAAGTCAAATCTTCCCCTAAATATCTTCTTTTCAATAGTTTCCTTCTCCCATTGTGTAGTTTTTCGCCGATACCTGAGTTGGCTTTTGACTTGGTTTTGGAGATCTTAATTGTTGAACTACGAAAGAAATAGTGAAATCATTCTGAATTCCAAGCTGTAGTTTAGGATGTTTATCTATGCATGTGTTGTATTCTGTATATTTTTTGTTAATTAGAATATTGTCTTCAGCGACAGACATATAGATATGATCGGATTATGGAGCCGCGTGATTTGTAGCTTTAGATTCTTGTTTGCTGAGACTTTAATTTATTACAAATGTATAGATGACTATTTCGTTCTAGGGTGTGCTGAAACTTTATTGTACTATTGGTGTATAGATTACTACTTCATTCACACGTTTGTTTTATGATTGGAACTTTTATTCTGCAGTCTCGGATAAAAAAGATAATGCAAACTGATGAAGAAATAGGAAAGATTGCTATGGCCGTGCCCCTTTTAGTGTGTATGTTAGTTCAACTCATCTATTTGAATATCAGTCTACTATTTTATTAGGAGGCCGTGGTAATGTATGGAACCTTTTTTATATGCAGCTAAAGCTTTGGAACTCTTTCTACAAAAACGTTGTCACCTGACTTATGATGTTAACGTTGAAAAAGGAGCGAAAACTGTAACTTCTTTACACTTGTAAGTTTGTTCTTTGATGCTGATTTCTCTTCCATTCCTTAGTTGAGGGGTAAACAATCCTCTGAGGACATGCAATAAATGTATCGTTCAAGTACATAAATCTTGTTATAGAAAACTCAAACATGGTTCAACCCATCCCCTTTTTGTTGCATCGTTAACTGGATTTTGCAATAATTTTCACTAACTACTTGTGCTAAAACTAAACACCAGCTAATACGAACTGTAATAATGAACTAGTGTTAGTTGCGTGCACTTGCTTGAAGGTATCCGGCTCACCAGTTGAGCTAGTTGGGTTTGATTGCAGTTCAACTGCTGATAGATTTCTTAGTGTGTATCTTTTTTAATACTTTTGAATCCAATTTCATGATTGATTACATTATCTCACAACAAATGATTGATATCATTTCCATTTCAGCTTGAAACTGACCAGACCACCAGCAACTGTAGAGTTTGCGGTAGGGGTAGGGGTAGGCCTAAGGGTAGTAGGGGAAGAGGTCGTGGTAGTGTTAGTATGTGTTTGCAAATGTTTCAACTTTGGTAAAATACTTTTCAATGGAGAAAATTTAAAAAAAAATAATTTGTGTTTGTAAAAATCGTGCTGCTACAGAAACATTTTTAAAGTAGTGTTTGCAATTAAAAATAACTTTTCATAAAAAAATTCAATTTTACCCTTAAATCATGATAAGAAAATGGATAAAAATATCTTTTATGTATATTTTGTTTATTTTAAAAAATGTCACGCAACAGCTATCACGCTCCCCAAAAATGTCGCAGAACCATCTCCTCCACTACTTTTGAATTATAGACCAGAACAACTTTTGCACCGTTAAAGTGGAAGCAAAAACAGATTTAGCAAACACTCAAAAACACAAAACTGCGGTGCAACCTCCAAAAACAGTTTTCATAATCTGTTGAAAACAGTCTCTTTGTTGAGCCCCCGATGCTGAGCTGATTCGTCAGGTCGAGAAATTTGAAGATCCCATGAACATCTCCTGCCAGAATGATGAGAATCTCAAAGATGAAGCTGATAACCATGAGGACATAGCTGGTGCAGCATATCCATAGGTGTTAAGTATGAAGATAAACCATGAGAACAGAGATTATGCCTACCAATGGCAACTAATACTCATTGAACTTTGATAGATAGTTCAGTTGGCAGAGCAAGATTCATACGAGCTAGAGCACAAGCTCTCCCGGAAAGAGTATGTGATGACCCCCCACCCCACCCAAAAAAAAAACTACCCAAAAGATTTGAAAGTGCAAATTTGAAATCCCAGTCAACAGAGAAATTGGTAAACGCAAATGCTCAACAAAAATCTATGATGTAATAAAATGGGATGAAGAGCTATCGCACAACAAACCTCCACTGCGCTTGTAAAAAATCAGTGCACCTATCAACGCAAGCACAAACACCACGGTGCTTATTACTTTTCTTTTTTGGCAAAGGATTCCCCCTTGTATTCGCCTCCAGCAGTGATTACAAAACCAGGCCCAACCTGACAGTCCTTCAACACGGAGCGTTCTAGGAGCTGAACATTGCTGCAAATAATGGATCCTTGGACGGAACAACCATCTCCGATACTTACATGGTTCATGACGACGGAGTTGACAATCTGGAAAAATGGCAAAAGCAAAGAAAACGCTTGGTAAGCATTTGTGGGGATACAACCAGCGGTTAGTTTTCCTGCAGAATCTAATCCTTTGGTTGTTGTATTTCTCTGTTCATGTGTAATACATGTTGTGAAGTACCTTCACGTTTGAACCTATTCGACAATGGCGGCCAATGACAGACTTCTTCACACTGCACTTGTCACCCATTTGAGAACCTTCTCCCAGCATGCACTGTGGTCCAACCTAGAAAAAAAAATACTTTTACCAGAAGAAATTGTGTGGACTCATGAATATATATGCTCCTACATAAAACTGAGATCACATGTATGCCCAAGGCCGAGCAGCATATTTCAATTCGGCACAAGCAAAATCAAGTTAAGGCAACTCACAGTGGTCTTAGATCCAAGTACAGCTGAGGAATGAATTATGTTATTCTGAGCAGAAAAAGTATAGCCCAACAGGTGATTAGCATCTCCCACAATCTACAAAAGTAAATCATTGAAGGAGTTACAGAGAACGTCTATTAAATGCAAATTATGTTCAGAGAAACATAAGCAGTGTAAACTTACATCTCGATTGATATTGCTGAATGCTTGAATTGAATTCAGGCGTGCACAGTACTTGCTCTTATTAGCAATATAAACACAGCATTTATGAGTTTTATTCACAACGGGAGCGGAACCGGAAGGATGCAGTGCATACATGTCATGAAAATTTGGGGAGGAAGCATTTGCCAGAAGTTGGGATAGCAAAATTTTGCTGTTCTGAAGGGCATCCTTATCGTTGCCATTTTCCTCTGTTTGTGGTCCATTTAATAGTAACTCAGATCTCTGGAATGTTATTAATAAAAGGCTTTTCAGAATATTCTATAGACGTAATGCGTAGTTGCCCATCACTTATAAAAGAAAACTAAAGCTAACCAGCTGTGTCCTAACAAGATAAGGCAACACATCACGCCTCAAGCTGTGAAAATTTTCGTTCTGGTTCAGGACATCTAGCAGAGCAGATCTGTAAGGAAGAAATAGTTACACATCTAACCTGATAAGAATGGAGTTGAACTACTAGATTGACATATTTTCTTGGGAAAAACAAGAAAGCCTCAAACCTCTTGAACGCATATAAATGAGCATCCATTAGATCAGCACGGGTTTCCATCTGCAAGAAATGTGGGGGAAAAGGAGCTAATACGTCTTGTCAAAAAGTTTTTAGCTTCTTAAAATCTATCTAATGGTCTATACTCCTTGGATTAAGTATATGTAGCCTCACTTATCAAAAAAAATATATATATGGAGCAAAGCTAATTAGAAAGGCCAGACTTTATTGACGGGTTTAGCAAAATCTAATCACTTAGCAGGCACAAACATCAGTCTTATCAAAGAATCACCATAAGTTTTACGTCCATTGACACCTGAAGCACCTATAACTCGTAAAATCTGTGCTCTATATTCACACTTCATGCAACATAAATGCAAAAGACGAGATCAGCTATATGCTCGAAGCTCAATTCTGTTTGAACAGCATATACAACTAGTTTACCTGGCCAACCGCACGGAGAATGCTCTTTCGAATACGAATATCTTTCTCAACTTCATCTCCTATACAAGTTGCAATTGTATAAAGTGATAGCAGAGTTATAAGTTAACAAAACACAAGCAATCATATGCCATATCTCACCTGCTGTTATGTGTAGCAGAAATTGTTTGGTTGGATCCAGTCCAATGATGTTAAAGCTGCCTGTTTTCTTGGCTTTTTCCTTGGAAATGGCTAAGCCTGGATCTGATGGTCCACTCACAGGAACAGAGCAAAGCATTGCGGTAACAACAGCATCATGCCGTCGATGAGCAGCTGCCACGGTCCCAGGAGGAATTTCAGTGATCAGATCACCACTCACAACCTACATGCTGGCATAAATTATCACTGCTAACACTGATACAAATTCTATGTTTGGTTGAAGAACTCAAACCAGGATGTCCTTAGCAGTCAGGCGATGATCAATAGCTCTAAGGGCATCAGCTGTACCAACATCTTCTGCAACTGCAGTCACCTGCAGCAGTTAGATATCAAGCTTTCCACAAAGCAGTGAGAAACCAGAGCTTCTTCAGATTCATGATGGTGGATAATGCAAACCGTTCAATCTAAGAAGGAAACCCCAACAGTACACGAATGATTTTTATCAGAAAAAGATCTTAGGTAATTCCAGAACTATTATGGATGGCTTCAACAAGTATATTCAGCAATTATCCAATCCTCATTCCTTTCAACATACCGTTACTCATATGGTCATTTACCCCATACATGGTAAACATTTCAAATAAAACCATCTCTCAATAAACAGTAAAAAACAATCTAGTTCATGAAAACAAGAAAAATAGCACGACTCTTGGTCATAGTTCACCTCAATATTTAATCGATCAACAAACGCACTGGAAATCCAGGAGCTAATCAAAAGAGCGGCGCTCTCCCCTTCAACAACCTTCACATCCAAAAGCCCATTTTTACTTCCCTCACAGCAAATAACATATAGCGTCAAGAAAAAGAGAATTAAAATACAAAATAAAACTCACAACAATTGCACTCTTGATGTCATTCTGCTCCAGAAGCTCTAGAACATAAGACAGAACGGGTCGGTCCGCCACCGGTAGAAGTGCCTTTGGCACCTCCTGCATATGTGATTTCGGGAAATCCCACCATTGTTACGATATACAGATAACTATTTGCTTGGAACAGCATCGAAAACAATTGAGGAATACCTTTGAAACCAGAGGCAGTAGGGTTTTCGAAAACCCGCCTGCCAATACAACCACTTGAAAATCCATGGATCTTCTAGGTTCGTGACTGAAAATGAGTGGGGTTTTAGAGACGCAAAGAGCGAGGGCATTGTTGAGAATATGAAACATAAATTAGAGATGTTGTAACAGTAAGGGGATGTAGCTCAAATGGTAGAGCGCTCGCTTTGCATGCGAGAGGCACGGGGTTCGATCCCCCGCATCTCCATTTATTTTATATTTAATGCAGCTCATTTAATCCTTTTTTTTAGCAAGGCTCATTTCATTCCTTTATAATTTCCACTAATTTTCTTTCTTTTAAAATGGAGGTCGATGATGGAGTACACTAAGGCACCTCCCATGACACTCCTAAGACATCCACACTCACACTATGGGTATTGAGTTCCACATATACACACACTAATATGTGCGTGTGTGCACTCACCCATAATGTGAGTGGGGTACCCTGGGGAGTGATGCCTTATAGCGCTACTCGATTGTATGGGTTTGTCAAATACAGACACAATGGTCCATGTGTCCTATGCCGTTCCAGATTTCATAATGAGCTCAAATTCTCGCGGTGTGCAGCTCGATCCCTCACCTCTGTATGGTGATGGTACAGTAGGACTTTTGGAAGATGGCAGTGTATCACCGTCTTTGAGGCATGGCCTATCACCTGTCGCTCTCCAGTTTGACCCACCTTGATTAGTTCATGTGCAGTTGGTAGTGTAGGTTATTTAAGGTTTGCTGGCTTCGGCTTCACTTTGTAAAAAAAAATGGATTTGGACACACATACCCAATTTCCCTACAACTAGATTGGAATAACAAAATCTTTCAAGAAAAAAATAACAAAATGAGCAAAATTTTTTCATTTATGTTGTAAAATGACTAAAAGAATAACACAAGAATTAGAGCAAAGCAAACATATTGACATAAGGAAAAGAGAATAGAGATAGGAGAACAAATTCTTTATTCATTTCTCTACACAATGTCAATTCTATATCAACTTGAGTGCCTCTATTTATAGGTACAAGTATAAGTTTTGGGGGAATGAACTATCATAAATGAATATATATATGAACTAATTAGATACATGTGTAGACACATGAGTGTATGTGTATATACATAGGGGAGATGCATGACTAGATACATAATATAATTAAAGCACAAATGCAATGTATATTTATCATATTCATAACACTCCCCCTTAAATTCCATTGCATTAAGAATATGTCTCGTTAAAACCTTATTAGGAAAAATCCTATTTAAGGAAAAAGAGTACATTATTCTTATTAATCCATCTTTGAGATGCTGACTCGCTAAAAAACTCCCTAAGTGAAACCCAATGAGAAAATCTTAGTGAAGAAAAAGAATACAACGCGAATTCTCTCCCCCTGATAGTTTCATCATATAGCATACCTCATTTTGATTGATCGGATCAAATTTTCAAAAGATTTAGTAGGGAGTACTTGACTAAGAATAGCTTCTGAATTATGAAATAAACTCATTTGGCTAAAATATCTTCATAATGTAGTTGAAAACTTTCTTCATCATCTTCAAACTACATATCTCGATGAGAAAATTATAACTCTTAGCATGATATGTTCATGATGAGTAGATAATATATAAGTTTGAAATTGTGCCTTGATAGACGAAATTAATGCATCGTCATAACCAATAATCCAAGCTCATATCCATTGTTTCCTTTGATATAAAAAATGATATCTCATTTCATTCCAAGACCTTTCAATTGAAAAGAATGATATCTTGCCAATAAATAATCTAGTCAAGAGTATTAGCAGGAGATATATCGCCTAATTTATACAATGTACTTCAAAATTAAGTAATTCTCGATATCATAATTAATAATTTGACACATGAAGTAATATCATAAAGATATTTGCACTAAAGATATGTCTTGTGCATATAAACATATTTATGTACTTTCGATATATAAGTTCATTGATGAAAATATTTTATTTGTCAAATGTCTCATCTAAAGATGTGAATATAATTTGCCACAATCTTTCATTTGAAATATTCTTTCTAAGAAATCATAGCATTTGTTAATTTTTAGGAGTATTAATATATTTAAACAATAATGATTGCGTATTTAGATCCGGATCTCTTGATAAAATATAGAGGCATATAATATTCGTATGTAACCCCCTTTTCAAAGGAATGCATTCCTAAGATAATGCCAAACATGATCACATTATTCTGATCTATAAGAAGATTTATTTAGCAAACCAAAAGGAAAATTTCTCATTTCTATTTTGGGTACCCCATAATATTTTATAAATATTTTTTTTAATTCAGGCGCATTTAAACTTTATTGTCGTACTTATAATAATCATATATTGCATCCACTATAAGAGAATATAAATTTCTTCTAATATATCAGATTTTGGATGAAATTTGTGCGACAAGCTGTGTTTCGTATCTCACACTTTTATTTTCTATACAATCATTCAATTATCTTTAACTGCTACACATCACTTGATATATAAACTACAGATCCTAAAACCTTTTTTATTTGCAAAAGAATTCAACTCTGCACGTGTCTTTTCGCATTGGCCAATCATTTTATTTTTTTCTATATTTGTAGCCTAGGAATCATCTTTTTCTTCCATTAGCTTTAGCGCTTATTACTTAAGAACATCGTTGACGATTCTTATTTTTGGTTCCAATATTTTTTCGTTATGACATAATCTATCGAGATCTCATTTATTGTCAGGCGCCTGACGTTCTTCTAGAACTTTTCTTAAAAGTTAATTAATTATGTCAACATACATATTCATCAAGATTTCAATTATTCACGCTTTGAACATCTTTTAAATTTGCTCCTTTACATTACGAGAACACATAAATTTAGAACCAATATGTCTATCTTGCTTCAAGCATGTCATAGCCTCTTTACCAATGTAAGCTTCTCCTTCTTGACATTACTTAGCATAGGAGCATTAGCAATTGAAACACTAAATCCAGACAAGTTGTCCCAGTAGTGGAAGACCTGAATCTCACAACTGGAGATTCAGGTTTGAATCTCACTGGGAGCAAACAATTCATTTGGGCCACCACCGCAGGCTTAGGCCCGAATGACCCGCTTTGTGAGAAGAAGTGGTTTTGCATGAACTCCCTATTGAGACTAGTTAGGCCCGAAGGACTTGAATACCCATAGGGTTATAAAAAAGTAATTGAAACACTAACTTCTTTTAGGTCAGTAGATGTGTTTGTCAATTTGTTTACATCTTTTGCAAATGAATTATCATAAGAATTTATATATACGTGGATTCCAAGTTACTTGATGGCAATTCATCTCAATAAGTATTTATCTCCAGTTGCTTATTTTCTTCCCCTGATATTGGGAACATTGTCTATAAAATGGTCATTGCAAAACTTTGCCGTAAATTAATCTACAATCAAAACTTTAAATATTTCAATGTAGGTGAAGATTTATACCCAACATTTTCCCAATATCCATTGAGCATTCATCTTTACGTAATTGTGGTGGAGCAATTAGTAAATCAATCACACATCCAAAAATAGATGATATTTGGTTTCTGACCTTGAACTATTTTTATCGGGGAGAATTTATGATACTTCATTAACACACTATTGTTGTTGTATATGCATGTCTAAACAAAACCAAACAAACATACACAGTAAATTCCGCTCTTAGACAGGGTATTGGGAGGGTAGGAAGTACGCAATCATATTATCACCCCTCAACAGGATGAGAAGATTGTTTCCGTTGAGACCCTCAACTCCCCAAAAAATAATAATAATAAGGGAGAGACAAATATAACTGAAATAACTGCTTATCTCAACTATGCACTACATACATACCGACAAAATAAATGTCTACACAAATATTGAACAAACTAAATAACTGCATTCTACGCTTAAATGATAAAATATAATTAGATTCAAACCATCCACTAGTATGTCTCACTTATTCCTATCAGTCTCGATGTCAATAAGCAAATAACTACTCCATATAGTCTTATGTATCTTTAACCGTAATATGACGTCTTCAACTCGTCCTATCAGAGATCATGTTATCTGAAAGGTTTAATCCTACTAGATCTAATTGAATCTGCTCATCTCATTTCCTCTTGGGTCTCCCTTGCCCTTGTCGCCCTTCGACTTATAATCCTTTGACTCTCCTGACTGGCTCGTCCAAACTCCTTCTGCGTACATGTCCAAACCATCGTAACCTTCACTCCCTCAGTTTGACACTTATAGACACGACACCTAGTCTATCTTCTAAAGACACCATTTAGAATTTTGTCTAATCTCGTACGATCACACATCCACCTTAGCATCCGCATCTCCTTCACTTCAAATTTTCGCGCATGTGAAAGACTCATAGTCCAATACTTTAACCCATAGAGCATCGCCGGTCTTATAACGGTTTGATAAAATTTTCCCTTTAACTTGAGTGAGACTTTTTTACCGCATAACACTCCAGTAGCCAACCGCCATTTCATCCATCCAACCTTGAGACGATGGATAACGTCGTCTTCCATACATCCTTCCTTTTGTATGATGAATCCTAGATATTTGAAACTATCTTTCTGTTGGAGGGTTTGTTTCGCAATTTATAACTTCCATTCTACTTTCTTTTGTTTCATTGGCAAAACTACATGCCATATACTCCGTCTTTGAGCGACTCAATTGGAGACCCTTAGCCTCCAATGTCTCTCTCCAATGCTCCAACTTAGCATTGATCTCCTCCTTCTTCCCAACCACTAAGATAATATCGTCCGCAAATAAAATATACCATGGTACTTCATCCTGTAGATCCCGAGAGAGTACATCCATAATTACCACGAAAAGAAATAGACTCAGTGCTGATCCTTGATGCAATCCTATATCCACTGAAAAATACTTTGTTTCTTCTACTGGGATCCACACACTAATCTTCGCCCCCTCATACAAATCTTGT
Organism: Pinguicula primuliflora; assembly: GCA_025802335.1. Classification (NCBI taxonomy): domain Eukaryota; kingdom Viridiplantae; phylum Streptophyta; class Magnoliopsida; order Lamiales; family Lentibulariaceae; genus Pinguicula; species Pinguicula primuliflora. The sequence goes on from JAOYMZ010015964.1 coordinate 29,084, forward strand.
ATAGCCCTCATATACATACATCGTATATGCATATCCCCCAACCAATATAGAAGACATGAAAATCATTATATTTACTCATCAATGTGTTTATCAACGATTCAACTAGATCGTTTATTTAATTATCACACTTAGCAATACTTGACATTAACCAACATCATCAAGTATAACTTTTTTTTGGTAATTAAAACTTGTATTAGAACCCAACAAAAAATTGTTTTGTACAAATATACAGATTGGTCTTTAGCCAACAAAATATGAATATCCTCTTGACCATCCTTCCCTTGACCATCCTTCTGGTCTCGGATTGGTTTTTAGCCATCAGATTTTGAATATCCTCTTCACCAACAATCTGTTCTCGTCTTCTCACTCTGTAGTGTGACAACAGATAGCATCAATCTTTACCAGTGTATTCCCACTGATTATTTTCACCTCATTAGTACAGAAGCCCCAAAAAACCATATTAGGAGAAACCAATTCAAGTGCAGCACAAACAATTCAAGCGCAGCACTTATGATTTTTTCTCTATACTTACTAGCATAGAAGTGGATCACTCTGAATTAACCCATATATGTCTGCCTAGGCGTTGAATGATCTCTAACTGTTTAGGGTTCGCTCAACGTTTTTTCGAATACTAATTATCAAATAAATTTATTTTTAACTAATTTTTATATCTTAGTGCTCCAACCAAATAAAACTGAGTGTTGTCATATGTAGAGTGTGAACGAAGTCCTCTCTCCATGGTTCCGACAACAACGAAGTGCATCTTAAGTTGTTAGACGCTTCATCTTTGACCAAATAGGTCGAGAATTCGAGTAATGATAGGATAATTGGAGGCTACTGGCGAAGCGAGGGGCAAGAGGGGGGCACCTGCCCCCTTAAAAATCCAAAAAATTAAAATAAAGATAATGCTACGTGTACATCATTATTTGACACACTTAGACAACAATCAAAACCACACTTAAAAGAAAGTGAATAAATATCAATGTTAAAATTGTGGCAGTGATTGAAAATATATTTTTGTTTAATAAGTATGTAAAATTATGATGTACAAATAACATTTTTCTTAAAAAAATTGTATTTTAAAACATAAAAAAATTATAGTTTAAAATAAATAATATTAGATATTAATATATAAGACAAACACTTCCTTTTTTTGAGATTTAGATTCTGTATTATCTCTTCATTCGTCTGTTTTCAAATTAGAGAACATAAATCAGAAAAACACTGCATATAATACGTATTTTAGCGGACAGAAACTCAAAAATTTTACTCGAACACCCAGGGTGGGTTTAGTAGGAGATATTAGTGGGATATAATAGAATAGGATTTAGTAGGATGAGAAAATATATCATACGTTTAGTCGGTCAGATTAGTTAGGATTTTAGGAATTTATGATTTACTATATTTTAAAATCACACTATAACCTAAATTCTTAAAATCCTACACAATTATGTCTACTAAACGGATGATGTATTTTTCAATCCCACTAAATCTCATCCTATTATATCCTACATAATCCTTACTACTAAACTCACCCTTAGGGAACATGCAACAGAAAAATGATGGGAAGTAGGCTTAAGGCATGGTGTATTGCCTCAACATGCAGCACTCTAGATCTCTCATGCACTTAGGTCCATTGGTTTATCCACACCACAGGGCTTAATTGTAGCTACTGCTCACGGTCAAGCCACATAATTTCTCTAAACCTCTAAAGAGGTGACATTGCAGTCACAAGTGTAACTACCCCTATTGTGTCATCCAAATCTTAGAGTTTCCCCTGAAACCGAGATGTTCTTGTGTTGTAAGCCTAACCAGACCCTCGTGATCAAGTTATCGAGGTATGGTTGTCAAGATAAACAAGGTACATGAGTAATCTAACCCAAGTTAAGTCAAGCACACATGCAAACTAAAGGTAGTCACTTTAGTTCACTTTGTCACCCAATGAACCAAGCTTTGAACATTCAACAGTGCAAGCATTAATTCCGGAGATTAAACATGCAAGAAACACTCATTCACAATGCGGACGAACACAATCATATGAGATTAAAACCAAGCAATGACCTAAATACATGCAAAATACACATAAGTGTTACATAATTGAGGTTCAACCGAGCCTCAAGCCGAATAGAGTTTAGCTCATACTCAAGGTATGAACTTGCAAATACATGTTTGAGATTAAGTTCACAGTGATGATACAAGTTTAGAGTTCGAGTAATAGAGTCCCCCTGATGACGAGGATCTCGTTCCTTGTCTTCTTCCTAGCGAGATGTCGAGAGAATGTCAGATTCTTCCAACTTTCCTCCAGTGTGTGTTTCCAATCCTCCCCTGTCCCTTTCTTCTAACCCTTGTTGGAAGGATGATTAGGCAGTGCGTAAAGACCTTCTTGCCCCTAGTTCAATCATGATGTGACGCTTGAGTTTCCCACCCAAATGTGGTTTAGGCGCGAGTGTTGGAATGAAGGGTGAGATGATGACTCGAGCTCCTCTTCCCTTTGATCATTTGGTTGCATGTTCTTGGGTTGGGCTTAAGTGCGGATCAGTCCATCCAAGAATGGATAACCAAGTTCCCAATTCAAGCCTTGTGATGCGTAAATTGAATGGAATTGCTTAGAATATGATCCTGCATCTCCTTTCTTCAACCTATAACAACTAATCATGTTTTAGGCCATAATATAGGTAATAAGGGCATGAAATGATATGAAATGCGATGTGGAATAGGCTCCTAATGGAGTCTCATCATGCCTCCAATGAATTGATATGTGTATCTTGTAGTAGAATGATAGATCTGTAACTGTCTCTTACTGAATATGTCGCATTGCTTGTTGTCGTCCATGTATCATGTGCAAGTACCTGTAGATTCACATTTGACACTAGAGTTAGTAGTTGGTCTAGTTCTTCCGATTCCAATAGACCAAGCTCTTGCTTCCAATCGCCCTTGAATGTCCATGTGGTCATAAGCGCATCTCCATTTTCAGCAATGTTGCAATCTTTTATCTTTGCCTTCCTATACAATCTCAAGAATTCGTCACAGAGCTTTTGATCACCAATCCACTCGTCATTCTAGAATTTTAGCGTCTGTCCATTCCCAACTTGAGCTTTACATTGCGTAGTGAACCAAGCTGCAGATAGCGTGGCTTGCAAATCCTTCCACTAAAATGTTTGTGACTTTCCACATTGTCTCCTCTGTTGTGTAGATGGCAACTTCATTTCCTTCAGTGTGTCTGCATAAATTGTGTCAATCTGTCCATATCTTGACCTGGGAATTTTTAATAGTAAGTCATCATATTGTTGTAAGATTTTCCCTCCCCATTTCCCCAACATTGTTTGGTTGCTTGGTTGAATACCTGTAGATTTTTTTATACCAAGCCCTCCATATCCTTTGGAAGGCATATTTTTGACCATGCGTTCGAGTGTGTTTTTCTATCACCGTGTGACCCCCTCCCCCCACTCACCCCCCAAAAAAAGAGATATCTAATTATACGTTTTAACTGGTCAAGGACAACCCTAGGTGCCCCAATAAACTGAAATGGTAATGTGGATAGGAAAATTTTTATGAGCAACACACTCTTCCTCCAACAGATAAGCTCTTGTTTTCCTACTTGTTCAGTCTCTTTTTGAATCTGTCCACTATCTTACAAGTTATCGATTATTAGATAGGTGGGTTGGTGAAATCAAATATATTTCATCGAATAAACTTTTTTTTTGTAAGTAAAGTATTATGTATTATTTCATCACTTTAACCTGGCTCTGATACCATGTTGAAATTGGACCCCGTTCACTCTAGGCTCAAATTTCGTGTGTGCAGGTGCACGTGTGACAAAATTTAATAAGAATATGTGGGTTATTCTCATTAAAACTTTGAGTCAAAGTAATAGATTGTAGAATCACATTCATATTTAAGTTAGTTCTTCTTTACTTCTTTCATCGGTGTGGGATAATTTCCGACGTAAACATTGTTGAGACTTGAACTACCACACGGGTTATTCTCAAGTAAGACAAATCCCTCAATTGGACCAAATCCCTCAATTGGGCCAAATCCCTCAATTGGACTCCCTTATGAGCCCAATCCTCTTGGGACTTATCCCGGGCCCAATACTCTTTGGAATTTTTCCTGAGCTCCGATACCAAGTAGAAAACAAACCCCCTTCTGGGCGTCTCGTTTGCACGGGTGTGCGGGTGAGCCAACTTAAATAGGAAGATGCAAGCTACTTTCATTAAAACCTTGAGTCTAAGGTAATAGATTGTAGCATCATATTTCTATTTAAGTTATTTCTTCTTTACTTCTCTAATCCGTGTGGTAAAAAATTCCAACATATGTACATATTGACATGCACCTTTTGGAACTGATTTTAAAATAAATATAATACTTGGGTTGCCTGCACCATTCTACAAACTCAATTTCTGGGGCCAATTTACCTTTGGCTATAAGATTTAGCCAAAGTCGCAACTGCACCATTGATGGCATGCAAATGCACACTGTCTCAAGTAATACCTTAGGTGAGCAAGGGTCATCTCCACAAGGAGTAGGGCCTTATCATGCTAAGCTTAAAACACGATCAGAGTAACCGAGATTGATTTGGTTGCTTAAGCTACAAGCTGAATGCTAAACACTTAAATTAACTTTCAAACTAAAGAGTCACTGTTGGAGATCATACACAAACACTTGCCATCAACAGGATCAATGAGATGATGATAGAAACAGACAAATAATGGGAAATAGGCTTAAGGCATGGTGTATTGCCTCAACATGCAGCACTCCAGTTCTCACATGCACTTAGGTTCGTTGGTTTATCCATACCACAAGGCTTAAGTGCAGCTACTGCTCACGGTCAAGCCACATAGCCACTCTAAACCTCTAAAGAAGTGACATTGCACTCACAAGTTTAACTACCCTTATTGTGGCATCTAAATCTCAGAGTTTCCCCTGAAACAAAGATGTTCTTGTGTTGTAAGCCTAACCAAGCTCTCGTGATCAAGTTACCGAGGCATGGTTGTCAAGATAAATGAGGTACAAGAGTGATCTAACCCAAATTAAATCAACCACACATGCAAACGGAAGGTAGTCACTTTAGCTCACTTTGTCACCCAATGAATCAAGCTTTGGACATCTATCGGTGCAAGCATTAATACGGGAGATTAAACATGCAAGAAACCCTCATTCACAACTTGAACAAACACAATTATACGAGATTAAAACCAAACGAGGACCTAAATACATGCAAAATACATGTGAGTGTTACATAATTGAGGCTCAATCGAGCCTCAAGCCGAATGAGTTTAGCTCATTCTCAAGGTATGAGCTTGCAAATACATGTTCAAAATCGAATGCAACATCATGATACAGGTTCAAGAGACAAGAATTAGAGTTCCCCTGATGACGATGAAGAGTGTCCTTGCATTTTGCTCTGAGCTGACCTCCGCATTTGCCAAGAGTCTCTGCCTTCAAGAGAATTTCCAGAAATGGGAATGTCAAATGTCCTTCTTCCCCCCTTTGTTGCTTTCTTCTAACCCTTGTTGGAAGGGTGATTAGGCAGTGTGTAAAGACCTTCTTGCCTCCATTCAAATGTGATGTGACGCTTGAGTTTCCCACCCAAATGTGATTTAGGCGCGAGTGTTGGGTTGAAGGAAATATAACAAATAGATATGTTTTAGGCCATAATATGAGTGTTAAGGGCATGACATGATGTAAAATGATGCGCAAAATAAGCTCCGAAGAAGTCTTATCACATCACACTTGGAGCTTGAGGAGGAGATTTCAAGAGGTGGGTGGCGTGAGTTCTCGATTGCCGTCGGAATGCAAATATGACTTCCCAGTGGCGATGATGTGAGTTCTCGACAGTCGTTGGAATGCGTCGGTTGTCCCCTATTTTGATACGATGATGTGAATAGATGAATCAAGTTACTTGATGACGAATATTTTTTTGTGAAATGTTTTGAATAAACTAGGATTGAAATGTTTCGTACGTGAAATTATGTGAAATCGAGTTTATATGGAGTACGATGAGGAATTAGAAATGTGAATGGAATTATTGACGAAATAGTTAAATCTACAAATATAGAACGAGGAATATAAGACTTAGGAAAATGTCGCGACGAGTATTGAGGGGTCATGAATTGCGGTCAAGACATGTTTTCCTTATGATTACGACTTATGTTATATTTTGAGAACGCGAATATATATCATTGTGATATTCGTGTTTGGATATGTATTGACTTGGGTTTTAACTATGTTGGTGTGAACGATGACATTTTTTATATTGTATTTTTATACGCTATTGCCCTAATTATGTTTATTGTTGAGTTGTTATAAAATTAATGGACTCGGGTATAGCCGAAAGATTATACTGCCATAACGAACTCATAAATCGAAATTGGGTTCATTATAGTAGTCATTCACATGCATGTGTGTCTCTTTTTGTACAGATAGGACTATTTGAGACTCATTCCCCCCCTTTGGCAATCTATTTTTTGCCCTGGAATTCTTGCATCATTTTAAACACAACTTCTTCCAAAAGTGGGATGAACTGTTTAATGAAATTCGGATTTAGTTCATCTGGTCCTGGACTTTTGTGTCCATTGCACATTTTTATCGCTTCCATAACTTCCTCTTTTGTTAAGGTCTTGGTCAGTATCTCTTTAAATTCCTGACCTCCTATAATTCACATAGACATCTTCCTCCTTCCCATACTCCATTTATCGTGTTTTTAGGGGTGTCCAAAAATGTCAGGCGGCACCGGGCCGCCCGGTGCCGGCACCGGGCCCGGTACCGGTTAGTGGTACCGGTCGGACCCCGGTTCCGGCACCGGTACGTAAAATTGGTACCGGT
>JAOYMZ010015965.1:0-19578 GCA_025802335.1 Pinguicula primuliflora
CTCAAGGGGATACATAACCCTCCGTTAAACGGTGATAACGTCGTCGGAATATCACCAAAACTTGAACATATGCAATTCAATGTTTAAGGTTTCCAATGGTGCGACCAATTTCGAAAACGGACGACACTACGAAAATTTGAGTACAGACTGAGCACGCAAAAACTGAGCACAAGAACCGTGGCGTTCAATTTAATATCCAACTTGATACCTTTTGATGTATTTATTATTTTATTTTTTGGATGCATCCATATTTTTTTGGGATTCATTATATTTTTTCATGTTTTTGTATGGTGGTAGTTAGGTTGTCATTACATAATTTTTTAAGTTGTACTATTGAATGATAATAGTAGGTGTACAAAAATATTGAGTTGCAAGGTTGTAAAGCTGAAATTACGGTTGTAATTTCAGGCATCAGAAGATTATGGATGTGTTTAGCGTTGTCGTATAAGTCACCTTATCTGTCAATTCTGCTTTATAAGTCAATTTGACAAAATAAGTCTGTTACGTGAATGCCCACATTCTGCCATATAAGATGACTGATTTGAAAAGATATTTTTCAGTCTGATTAAAAAATAAGGTGATTTATAAGTCTTTCATTATAATTTTACTTTTGACTTTATATGCCTATATGTCTCTACCTTGAGTATATTATTTTCATTATTCTAAACTTTATAGTTAATATTCAAAATTATAACTATTTGTTTAAATAATAAATTAAAATTATTAAATTTAAAAATATTTTTTATTTAATAATAATTGTGATGTAGAATATTATAAAAAAAATATAATAACAATATAAAATAATGTATTTTATGTCATTTTACGAAAATCAGTCACTTTAACAGTTAAATTTGCGAAACAAATCTAATTAAATCAGTCAATTTATCAGGCCACCTCATCAGTCACCTCATCAGTCACCAGTCAACTTATCCGTTATCAACCACCTTATCAGTCATACAATTAGGATGGGGTAATATACTTAGTAAAATTATTCATAAAAAATCTTGTTTATTTATGCATTTTGTCATTGTTACCCCTCTGACTTTGCAATATTCCACCTCATGATAAGATTGCCTGAGGTCTACACCACCCAATCTCTCCCTCCCCATCCCTCACAAATGGGATATTCGGTACGACTCCACATCATATGTTATCCCACTCTCACACTAAACATACTGACCATCAAGTGGCATTTGACTTTCTACAAAAAGCCAGATGCTGATCGTGATTGATCGCCATTCGCACACAAATTTCTCTGCCTCATTCATCCACCCTTTTGTTTCTTCTTTACCATAGCAACAGGAAGAAGCCATGGAGGGCCTGCCCTCTGGATATCGCCCAAATGTTGGAGTCTGCCTCATCAATCATCAGGACATGGTAAGATCAAAACACCAAGATTTTCCCCCTTTAAATCTTTAATAGTAAGTAAAAAACATAGCTCATTATTTCCATGTTTGGTTAACTGGAAGTGGGATTCGCTGGATTTGCCGCACTGTTCCTGATTTTTCTTGCGACTGCTTATTTGAGTGAGAGTGAGTGTGAATATCTGATGGCTTACTTCAGGTTGTGGGAATATTTTATAGTTTAGAGGTTAATTAGATAAGATTCAAGAAGGTTTTTATCCCAAGCAACATTTTATCAAAAAATCTTGTCCTTGGAGCATAAAGCAAGAAGATTCATTAACCTTTTATTATTGATTTCCAGGTATTTGTAGCTTCTAGATTGAATGTTCCGGGAGCGTGGCAGATGCCACAGGTAATACCTAATCTATTTGTTTATAGCACTTAACATCTCCTGGCATGTTATCGTTTCAATTGTTTGAACACTGATTCTTTCAAATTTGATTATCTGCAATCGATTTCTCTGTGTTTCTCCTAATTTCTTACTTAGAGGAGGCGATCAAGAGAAATTTTGAAATCATCCCCATCATCATCATCTTCCTCGATGCATTGATCTTGAATTGCTCATGTCATACTTGTACATGGGTATGAATGATAAGATGCATACATTTGTCAGGGAGGTATTGAAGAGGGTGAAGACCCAAGATCCGCAGCAATCAGAGAATTGCGGGAAGAAACAGGAATAGTGTCTGCTGAAATAATAGATGAGGTCTGTCACAGATGTAGTTTTTTGTGCATCCACCTTTCAGACCTGAGATCCTGGGTAGTAGTAGTTTTCATTATTTTTGCCCACATGCGCAATCTGTTTGTGTATATATATATATATAATCACTATGGTTAGTTAAATAGGCTTGTCGTTTGTTAGCTTGTTCGAGAAGGCGGTCGCCATGCCTTAAGCGGTAGGATGCCACCCTCAGCATTGCACGAATTCTCACTTAGGTTGCTTTTAAGGCCGCCTAAGCTAGGGCGCTGAGCGGTCTCTGACCGCTTAGGGTTCGGCTAGCGCTTTCTCGATTACTCAAGGTTATTTCAAAGTGAACTCGTTATATACGAGATTTGAGACAGAAAACCAAAAATAGTTTGGTATTTATGTGAAACAGTCCTCTTCAGGTTCCACAATGGCTGACTTATGATTTCCCCCCTTCTGTGAAAACCAAAGTTAATCGTCTCTGGGGAGGAGAATGGCATGGGCAAGCGCAAAAATGGTTAGTCCTAACCTAATGTTTGTATAATGTCCTTATCGATGCCTGCCTGGAGGCTCTCATGTTGAACTTCTATGGCACGGCCAGTAACTAGAGATGTATACTTGCAGGTTTCTGATGAGATTTACAGCAGATGAGAAAGAAATCAATCTAGCAAATGGAGAAGCTGACCCCGAATTCTCAGAATGGAAATGGGCATCCCCTCAAGAAGTCATAGAACAGGTAATGAGTACGACCAATGTTACATGTACCCTCAAAATAGACACAATTCGCAACCATCACAACCACATATAAAACCACAATCATTTTTTAATGTGTGGTTGTGATGTTTGACAAATAAGGAGTTTATGAAGTATGTCTACTTTGAGGGTACAAGTAGCATTATTCTTCTTTTAGATACTTTGTAGTAGATGATCCATTACTTTTCTGAACAATACGCTTAACTATGGATTCCAAGCAGGCAGTGGACTACAAAAGACCAGTGTATGAACAAGTCATGGAAACCTTCAGGCCATACTTCAATTTAGGGAAGGCTACAAGGTGCTATTCAACGAAGTGGTGAAAAGGCAGAGCATCTGGATGCAGGTTTTTTATGTTCTTTTGTTTCTTCTCGTAATTTTTGAATGTCTCTAATCAGATAAGATCTGAAACTTAATGTATATGTACATTAATTTTGTGCTGAACTTTCCCGTGGTAATAAAGTTTGCTGAATATCAATATCAAACTCAAATTTACTGCTCTAGGATGTGTGCAGACCTCACTGCACACTATGCAGTACTCATGTAGTAATGCAAGATTGATGTGGCAGATGGGTTTAACACCTTTGTGCGGACCCGCTGACCGGCCAATCCCGCAGTGCCACGAAGGCATGCAATGAGGAAGTCCCCTCTTACCAAATTTATATATGTACATTAATTATGTGCTGAACTTTGCGGTTAGGTGGTAATAAAGTGGAGCAGTGGGCGTACAGTGAGAAGAGCACTGTATAGTATACAGTGCTAAGTGACATGTTGAGATTAGTGTGATAGGTGGGCCAGTATTTAACACTTTTATGTAGGTTCACTGACCGACTAATCCCGTAATACCATGTGGGCAATAGCATTGCATACTATACAGTGAGTTACCTCTATACTCCTCGCCTCGGTGATAAAGTTTGTTGAATATCAATATGAAACTCAAATTTACATGTCAATCATAGTTCCTTTCCTGTTATGTAATCCTCTGCTATTTCTCTTGGAGCCACAAAAGGCTTTGGGGGCAGCTTCGGTTGCATCTCGTCTTCAAGCATCTCGACAACTTTATTCATCGATGGCCGATCAGAGGGCTTCATCTGTATGCACCACAATGCCACCACTACAATCTTTTTCACAATTTTCAACTCTTCATCTGTTGCATTCTTCATATCTATTTCCCTTCCAGAATAGAGCTGATCACATACCCAAGAAGGGAAGTAAATCTGATTCTCATCATCAACAAATGGGCTAGTGTTTTTCCTCCTACCTGCCATTTCCAACAGTAGCATTCCAAAGCTATAAACATCAGCCTTATAAGAGATGCCTCCAATGTTCTTGTAGAACATCTCCGGGGCCATGTACCCCATCGTCCCTCTTGCGGCGGGTAGATTCACGACACCGTCAACGGTAGGATACAGTTTAGCTAGCCCAAAATCAGAGATCTTGGGTTCGAATTTTTCGTCAAGTAGTATGTTGTGTGGCTTGATGTCGAAATGTAAGATTTGCACCTCACAGCCATGGTGGAGATAGTCTATACCACGGGCCACGCCGAGCGCAATCTCGAACATTTTCTCATACCGCAATGCGGCGATGCCTAGAGCCTCTTGGCTGAACAGATACCTATCAAGTGAACCATTTGGTAGGAACTCATAAACTAGAGCATACTTGGAAGTCTCCACGCAGAAACCGATAAGTTGCACAACGTTGCCATGGTGAATGCGGCCTATCGTGCCGACTTCGCTGATGAATTCTTCCTCATTAGATACTGATTGCGCCATCATCTTTACGGCTACATGAGTGCCGCTTCTGAGCTTTCCCTTGTACACAGTTCCATACCCACCTTCGCCTAATCTCTGGCTGAACTTATCTGTCATTTTCTTGATCTCGGAATATGAGTATTTTATGGGAGTGAGATTGTTTTGTTCTTGCAAGAACTCTTCGATAGATTCATCCATGGAAAGATGACGTTTTCGCCATTTACGCACCACCAGAAACATAAGAAATGGGAATCCACACAGGAACCTCAGAGCTAGAAGGCCAGCTGCATCATCATGAAGAAGGGGGTAAGACAAATTTGTACCAGCAACTGATATAACACAAAGATATAAGAGATACACAATGCAAAGGTTCATGTACTTCAACAAAGTGATTTGAGTCTTACCAACAATAAGCAACGCATAGGATCCGACGTAAACTGTTCAACAGAGGAAATTAGCACATTAGATGAACAATGCAACGCATATAAGGGACGTGAAAGATTTTAAGACTCACTTCCCCAAAACTGGACCTGACCTGCATTTATGAAAAGAAACAGTTAAGCAACGAGTGAATCATATGATTGTGTTCAATATTGAGATCTGGAGTGTGTGCGATGAGGTAACTCGCCGCACACTATGTAATGTTCATGTGCCACTGCAGGATTGGTATCGCAGGTGGGCTGAACACCCTTGCATGGGCCAACTGACTAACCAATTCCGCAATACCACGAGGAAACCGCACACTATGCAGTCTTCTGAATATACAAATGTTGCTTACAATTGAGACCAAGTTGTGAAAGTGGGATATCCTCCCTGCAATAGTATCTGCAGCTGATTGTATTTGTATTCCCATCCACGCTGCAATATCCGTGCTTCCTCTCACATTCTCCACAGAGAACACGAAACCACGATAGCTCGAACCCGTAACCTAAACCATCATAAATTCTAGACAAAGAGGATTCTTCACTCAACAACGTTGTACCTGATGCCAAAGTCACACTGCCAACAGTACAAGAATCCTCCAATTCTGAAATTAGAAAACGTTCTCCAAACACGATATAACTATACACTTGCGTTAAATTCGAAAAAAAATTGCCCCTTTCGCCGCAAAAAGCAGAATTCACGTATTTGGATGAACTCACCGGGCTTAGACAATGAATAAACATCGCCACCAAATTCCTGTCAAAAAACCCAGATATAATCGTTGGCGGCCAATCATCGTAGTCATTGAAATTCACGGGACAAGAGGATAAATTCTCCTTTCCTATGCCGGGATCAACCAGCCTTATGGAGAAATCCCTGTAGTTGATTGCTTGAACATAGTAAGACTTTCCTGAGTTTGTGTTCAGAATTGTTTGATTGTTCAGACAGTCCAAGTCGAAGATGGGATGATTAAACCCACATGCTTTGGGATCACTCTTCAATCTGAAAGGGAAGCTTATATTTGTGATGCTCCCACATGATGAACCCGGACAAGGAGAAGCTGGATTACTGATCTGGGCTGCTGAGCAAACTGCAAATAAAAGCCGGAGAAGTGGGATTAGGAGGAACAAGATCGGCTTTGTTGACATGACAAACAGGGACCGCCGCGCCGCAAGCAATATTTCCTGGGTTCTTTGGTCTGTTATTGCGAAGCTCTTCATGAGGATGATAAAGTGGGAAAGCCCATCTTCACAGCGGGTCAATTTTTTTTCTGCCACAGGTCTCGCGTTTTTTAAAATGGCACAGGCTTCTGAGTTGAATGGAAAAGTCAAGTTTCAGAGTGGTCCAATATTTTCAGTAAACCTTCGAAATTCAACACGGTATTTGAAATTGCGACCCAGTTCGTTGAATTTTTCCAGACGAATCATGAAGATAATATTTTAACATCCTCCTCCGCACCGCAACACTTATCATCATGATCGTCTTGCTGATTCTTTTGATTTGCTCACTGAATCTTCGCGAGCCAAACTTTGCAGCAGCCCAAGACCCCTGTGAGCCGGCAAGTTGCGACCCGTCTGCTCCAATAATCCGCTTCCCTTTCTGGTTAAAGGGTCACCAGCCGGAAAGTTGCGGGTATCCAGGTTATGAGATTTCATGCGGGATCAATAACAGAACAGAAATCGAATTCAAGGTCCCGGTTCGGGCTACAGCCCGAAATATCGTCCTCCCAATATCAGCAAGAGCTCTCGTTGAAGAAATCAATTATGCAACTCAGGTGATTCGGATTAGCATTTCGAACGGTTCATGTCTTCCGAACCGGGTTCCTCAAGCCAACGCATCTGCTTCCCCATTTGAGTACAGGACAAGTACTGATGGGTTCACACTATTCAATTGCACGGGAAAGTTCAATTCTACTAAAATTTCTGTAGATGTAACTTGTCTTGATCATGGGGTTTTCCATGTTTATGCTATCGGTTCTTATTATTCGGCTAGTGAGATCCCATTGGGTAGTTGTGTTAAGATGTACAATATTTCTCAAATTTCGGAAGTGATCCTCGATGGGGTTTCCTTGGATGACACTCAGCTGCATTGGCTTCAACCCTTTTGTGGTAGCTGTGAAACAAGAGGGATGTATTGCAGGTGGAAGAGTAACAGAATTAATAACGAAACTGAATGCTTTGATGTACAGAAAGCACCTGTGCCACCGAAAAAAAAAGGTAGTCTTGTTTACTGTAGGAGTAGTTTGGAGATGGGATTAATTTTGTACAAGTTGCACTATTTTTGGTACCTTTTACTGAGTGTTGTTGGCTGTTGTTGTTTAGTCTGAATCCCACTATACGGCACCGTTTTGAAGACACTGCATAAGCACCAACATTGGTGTGTGTTTCTGTGTGGGCCCTGTGAGAGCGGTGTGGAAGCGGTGCGGTATAGATGGATGGATGAATTCCATGCTGATTGAATTGATTTTTGAAATAGGTGGTTTCTCCAAGAACGCAACCATTGCAGTTTCTGTGGTTGCTGTCTTCCTGACAGCACTTGCCTCCATTGGCCTTTACCTTATATACAGAGGGAAGAAGAGAAAGCAGGAGAGCTTGAGAAGGATCGTACAGTTCTTGGAGGACTACAAAGCTCTCAGGCCATCAAGGTATACTTATTCAGAAATCAATAAAATAACCGAAGGTTTTAAGTACAGGCTGGGTGAAGGTGGTTATGGGACAGTTTACAGAGGCAAGCTCCCGAATGACATCCTCGTCGCGGTTAAGGTCCTTAAACATGGCAAAGGCAGTGGTCAGGATTTCATCAACGAAGTGGGAACAATCGGCAATGTCCGCCATGTGAATGTGGTTCGTCTGGTTGGATATTGTGCGGACGGATATAAGCGAGCTTTAGTCTATGAGTTCTTGGAAAACGACTCACTGGAGAAGTACATATCTTCAGGTAGACAGATGAAGCTTGGATGGGAGAAGATACATGAGATTACTCTTGGTATAGCTAAAGGGCTTGACTATCTGCACCAGGGCTGCAATCAAAGGATCCTACATTTCGACATCAAGCCTCACAACATCTTGCTGGACTACAATCTTCAGCCTAAAGTAGCAGATTTCGGTTTAGCCAAACTGTGTTCCAAGGAGCATAGCCTCACCACTATGACTGCTGCTCGAGGAACAGTAGGGTACATTGCTCCTGAAGTTTTTTCCAGGAACTTTGGGAAAGTGTCGTATAAATCGGATATGTATAGCTTTGGGATGCTGCTTCTGGATTTAGTTGGCGGGAGGAAGAGTTTCCACGTTGCAGTTGCAGAAGCAGAAGACAGCAGCGAAGCATACTTTCCTGAGTGGATGTACAATCAGTTGGAGAAAGGAGAAGACATGGCCATCCAGATTGATGAGGAAGATGATAGAAATACTGTCAAAAGGTTAATAATCATCGGTCTGTGGTGCATCCAGTGGTACCCTGCGGATAGGCCTTCTGCAAAAGTTGTGATTCAGATGCTGGAATCAGAAAACCTTCCCCCCATGCCTCCAAATCCTTTTGGTGCTTAGGCCATCTGCCATGTGAAAAGCTCATTTTTGCATGCAACTTGCCGCATAATGTAAAATTGTGCCTTGTGCCTTTTTTTTTTGGGATCAAACTGTGTGTTTTGTCCTGGTTATTGTATGTTATGAAAATAGGTTTGTCAAATTGAATCATTTTAAGATAAATCAAATAACATTGTGGACGATCCTATTGGACTCCTACGACGAAAAGCCGATTGCGACGAAAATTAGGATTCCACCGCCTAGTTCGCCACCAACATCCCCTCCAGATCCCGGGGGCCCGTCTGTCTCTCTCCCTTACGACGAGTTGCCATCGTCGCTGTTGATGGAGGAAAATAGAATCACAGGAGTGGCTAACCCAGCCACGCTCAAAGTAAAAAATAAGGAGGACCCAGAGATTAATTCCATGGAGGTCTGTTCCGAGAACGATATAGTTGATCCGGAGGTAGTTGCTGCAAAGGATGTGCATGTCTCGGCTCCTCCTGCTCTCGGGTCAACCTCCGGGGCTTCTTTTTTAGAGGCGCTCGCCCCTAAGCACCCGGAATCAATTGGAGGTAAAAGTCCGTTCACTCGTGTCCCTATTCTCCTTGCAGATGGTGATGTTCAGCACTCATTTGTGAATGGTAAACATTGTGTTAATTTCTCCGAAAATGTCCATAAGAGCATTCGCCAGAATATGGAGTTCACCGTGTTCATTAAGCCTCTGAAGCATATTAACAGTTCCAAGTTCCTTTACCAGAGGCTGATTGCTTGAAAACCTAGAGGTAACATCCACCTTCTGGATATGGAACGGGGTTACTTCTTAGTCAAATTGGAATGTGAGGATGATTACAATAATGCTCTTCTGGGAGGACCTTATTCGATTGTAGGCCATAATTTGAGTGTACACCCTTGGCATCCTACATTTGATACTCGGTCATATCATTTGGATTCTGTGACAGCATGGGTGAGGATCCCTGGGCTACCCCCACAATATTTCCACGATCATCTACAGCGAGAAATCTCCAGGCCGATTGGCTCATACCTCAAAGCAGACCCACACACCATTAAGGCTGAAAGAGGTGTCTTTGCAAGGATTGCTAATCGACTTGATCTCACAAAAACCCTTCTGTCTAGTATTACGGTGCAAGGGACCGAATATAAGGTCTGTTATGAAGACTTGAACACCATCTGCATCTCCTGCGGAATGTATAGGCACTTGGCGCACAATTGCTCTGTTGGTAGGGTTGGTGATCCGGGGCAGGTACATAAGACATCTCCGATTGCTCACAGCCTAGATGCTCTCATGGATAATAGGTCTCCCACGGTTGATCCCTCCTCGTCGAAAGGCCCAAATCCCTCTTTCGAGGATATTCCAGCTCCTGGGATGAACTAGCTCATTGCACATAAACCAAGAAGAGCGGGGAGGCACCCCCAGACATCCCCGGCCGAGGTAAGTACTAAACCTGCTCTTAATTTTTCCGCTAAGTCGCGTTTTGATGTACTGGCAGGGCAACAGGATGAGATAGACTCAGGGGATGTGCGAAACGGGGATAAACTGAAGGAGCCTACTGCTGACAGGAACCCCCTTGCCCCTTTTATCTATCGACAGACTACTCGTGGACGGGGTAGGGGAAAAGGGCAAAATACTTCGAGACCAACCAATGGCAAAAATCCCATAGCTGATACGGGCTCCCCTCCACCATCTAAACGCAAAAATTCCAGCAACAGCAGTTTCTGGATCTCTGATGTTTGGACTACTAATCTGCCATAGCATCCCCAGGCACAGGACAATGCTCTAGCACCTAATTTAGCGCAAGATCAGGAATCATCAGACCCCCCGGCTCCCTTGGCTCCACCACAGACGCCACTTTTCCCCCAACACAAAGCTATTTCCATTCCGCATCCGCTGGCTATCGGTGTTGGAAGTAATATGGTCTTAGATCCTCATCCGGAGCACGGAAAGATGACGAGGGGCTTTCATGTTGCAAGACACGAGCCTATTTTTATTCCCCCGGGGAACAGACAAATGGATATGGACCCTCCGGGAGATCCTCCGGATGATGAAAACATGATTGTTGATCATGATCTGGAGGACTTGCATACAGAGATGGCGGGAAGGAATTGTCGGCTTTATCGTTATCCTAGCCCCATGGTTTCACGATTTCTCCACCTTATTATCTGTTTAATGAAGATAGGAATTCTTGCTTGGAACACACAGGGTGTGAAGAACTTGAAGACAATTGGTGCCCTTCGGGACATTCTCTGTACACGCCACATTGATTTGATTATTCTGCTCGAACCTCGAATCAGTGGCCATGAAGCTGACCTTCTTATTAATGGTATTGGCCAGGGCTTTAACTCTTCCTTCAGAGTGGAGGCACAAGGATTTTCTGGCAGGATCTGGCTTATCTGGAAAGCCATCGTTTCCGTTCATGTAGTGGCATCTGACTGGCAGTTCATTCATGCAGCCATTACTATCTCTCCACACCCGCCCTTTTTATTAACTGCTGTTTATGGTTCTCCTACTCCCACCATTAGGCGAGGCCTCTGTAGCTCGCTTAAAGACGTAGCATCTACTATGTCACAGCCATGGGTCATCACCAGGGACTTTAATGCATTCTTATCCGCACAGGATAAACTAGGTAAGAGACCTTCGTCAGGCTGCAGATTGTCCAGGGACATGCTAGATGGCTGCAACCTTCGCCCCATGGGTTATACCGACTCTCGGTTTACGTGGCATAGGGGGTCTTGCCATGAGCGGATTGATTGGGTCATCACTAACAACGAGTTCGCCAAGCTGTTTGAATCCTACAATCTGCTACACCTTGCTCGCATCTCTTCGGACCACTCCTCGCTCTATTTGACTTGTACTTTCCCGGATCATGTGGATATTTCTCGGGGATTCTTTAGATATCTGAAGGCATGGGAGGCTCACCCAAACTGGAAAAACTGGCTTGCTCATCATTGGAATTAGCATAGCTCCCTTCTTGAAGCCCTGGAATCACTAACACTTTCCTTGCAGGACTAGAAATTAAATCACTTTGAGGATGTTTTCAAGCAAAAAAAGATGATTAGTTAACCGTATTACTGGGCTACAAAAGGCTGTTGCTTCCTGCCCATCCAATTACTTACATAATCTGGAGATTGAGTTAAGGAGTGATCTCGAGAACATCCTTTCTAGGGAAGAATTGTTACGTAAACAAGCTTCCCGATGCACCTGGGCGACACTTGGTGACAGATCCTCATCTTATTTTCATAGCAAATTCAAAGAGCCACGGGATCACTCAAAATGCACCCGGATTCAACTCAGTCCCAACCTCTGGTGTTCTGACCGAAACCTGCTTGTCGGGGCTATTACAGATTTTTTCCGCAACATTTTTGAGGCCTCAAACACTGACCCCGCAAGCTCCTACACTGCGTTCAGTATCTCTGACCATTTCTCAGTTATTCCGGCCGAACTACAAACTCAGCTGATTGTACCGGTTGACGCTAGGGAAGTTAAACAAGCTCTTTTCGCAATGGCATCTGATAAGGCCCCGGGACCTGATGGGTTTACGGTTGGTTTCTTTCAGAATAATTGGAATATCGTGGAACTTTCGTTTACCTCTTTTGTCTTGCAGGTTTTTGCTTCCGGAGTAGTCCCGGCTGAGGCAAACACTGGGATTGTCTCTCTAATTCCAAGATCAAACCATCGGAGAGCTTCTGCCATTTACGCCCCATAACTCTGCTTAATATTTGTGTTAAGGCCATAACAAAACTCATTGCAGGCAGTCATGCCTCTGCTGGTCTCTTCTCACCAATCGAGTTTTGTTCATGGACGATCGATCACCGAGAACATTGTGGCTGTTCAGGAGGCCATACACTCCATGCGAATGAAAAAGGGTCGCGGGATGTTTATGGCAACTAAAATTGATCTCATTAAGGCTATTGATAGGATGAACTGACATTTTATCCGCGATACTCTTATGGATGCTAATATTCCCCCTTATTTGTCTAATGTGATCATGTCTTCTTTGGAAACAGGTATGGCATCCGGGGTCCTCCATTTCGTCCTAAGTGCGGCGTTCGACAGGGCGATCCTATCTCCCCATACTTATTCATCCTGTGTATGGAGCGTCTCTCTCAATCGATCCAAAGAGCCCTGGACTTGGGCCAATGGAAGCCCCTCACTTTTGGGCGCGGTAAGTGGCCATTAACTCATCTTCTTTTTGCTGACGATTTAATTTTGTTTGCAGAAGCTTCGATGGAGCAAGCATTTCTCATCAGAGACATCTTAGCGAAATTTGGAGCTTCATCGGGCCAATCTTTGAATGCTCAAAAAAATCCGTATTTTAGACATCTCCACTGACGAACAACAACACCATTTATGGCATTGAAAGCATCTTGGGGATCCATCGTGTTGAGGATTTGGGCATGTACCTGGGTGTTCGAATCATACATGGTCGGGTTTCTAAAGAGTCGCACGGACGGGCCTTGTTACGAATGCGGAAGCGTGCTGCAGGATGGAATCCCAAATGGATCTCTCTCTCCAGAAGACTTGTGCTGTACAAAACAGTCCTGGCAGCCATCCCCGTGTACCAGATGTAGTCGGCTGCCTTGCCAATCGCTACAGGCCTCGAGATGGACAGAGTTCTTCGCTCCTTCCTATGGGGAAGCTCTGAATCATCGAGGTCCCAGTCCTTGGTTAACTGGGACATAGTGTGCATCCCTAAGGAGACTGGAGGCTTAGGATTGTGACATTCCAGGGATGCCAATCAGGTTTTCCTAATGAAGCTCGCATGGGTGTTACTAGAAGGAGCCGACAAGCTTTGGATAACTCTTTTCAGGGCCAAATACAATATCTCCTTGCACAATCAGACAGACGGAACACCAATAAAGGGAGGTTCTCATTTATGGTTACATTTATCGCGCTACTTTGACATTGTTTATGCGAACTCTAAATGGGTGATCTGGAATGGTTGCAAAATCCATTTCTAGGCGGATATATGGCATCCATTTTCATCCCCTCTTGCTACTTATGCACTTCTGCCTCTTTCTCGACAGGATCTGATGCTTGCGGTGTGCAATTTCGTCACGTCTAATGGGAATTTAGACACGGCACGGCTTC
This sequence comes from Pinguicula primuliflora, assembly GCA_025802335.1. Lineage (NCBI taxonomy): Eukaryota > Viridiplantae > Streptophyta > Magnoliopsida > Lamiales > Lentibulariaceae > Pinguicula > Pinguicula primuliflora. Next base: position 13,641 of record JAOYMZ010015965.1, read on the forward strand.
ACGACTTGCTTCCAGGGAACTTAATTGCCCAGATTCTCATCATTCCCCCCTAGCCTTGTCCTGGAAACGGATGTATTATGCTAGAATCACACGGCTACAGGGCACTTTACATGTGCATCAGTTATGGTGCTTATTAGGCGGTAGCGGAGCCAACCACGGAATGAAGTCTGGAAAAAAATCTGGGAGCTTCGGGTTCCAGAGAATGTTAAAATATTCTTCTGGAAGGTGCTGCAAAACACTCTCTGGACCAATTTCGAAAGACACCGAAAGGGAGTTTCTAACACAAATTGTTGTCATGTATGCTCTACAGTAGAAACATCACTCCATGTTCTGCGGAATTGTCCCCGTAGCAGAGGGATTTGGGGACATCTAAGTCCATATATCCCCCAGACTTCTACGGTGGCAATTCGTCGTAGGACTGAATCTTAGACTCACTTTCTAACTTGTCTGTATCTTCTGATTGGCAGGTACTTTTTCGCACAGCTTGTTGGCACATTTGGAATGCTCGTAACCTGGAAATCTTCAAAGGAGCCTCAGCCACGGAAGCAAGAATATGTGCAACAATCAGAGCTACAACTACGGAAACCTTCCGCTTCTTTACATACTTCGACAATCAATGCCGGAACCGTCTTGCTGCCACGGATAGAATTGATAACCTGGATGACCCGCAGGTAGCAGCTCAGCTCGAAGGTTCATGAGACTTTCGACTGTGGGTTGATGGCGCAGTCAGCAACAGTAATCGGGCTGCCTGTGGGGGAATCCTACGTTACCGGGAGGACTTGTGGATTGTTGGTTTCATGGGAAAACTTGGCTCTTGCTTAAGCTCAGCTGCAGAGTTGTGGGCGATTTTACATGGCTTGTTACAGGTTCGTCATTCGCAGCTTGGCAGAGTGATCATCGAATCAGACTGCAAGCATGCTATCCAGGCCATCAAAGGACTTGCTACGGACATACCGAACTGGTCCCTGATCCAGCGGATAAAAGAATTGCTTGACACTCTTTCAGTTCGGTTATTCTTCCACCGATGAGTTCATCTGAGAGAAGCGAATTTGGTTGCCAATAAGGGGATGAATATGGACACCTTCGACTTCAAGTATTTCTGCGATGAAGCCATGTCCAGAGCGACGTCCTTCCATGATTTAGCTGCGGTGATGTCTGTGTCCCTTGCTGCACAACGCTGATACACAATCTCCCTTGCTGCACAATGCTGATACACAATCTCCCTTGCTGCCTAAACCTGCTTCCGGGCCTGCTCACCCCCTCCAGCACTCCAGCACTGATCCGGTGGATTACTCTGCACCTCAACAGAATTCTTTCGTCTTCCAACCCCCATAGTGGGGATTTTTTGCATTGTAAATGGCCTTCTGCCTCCCCTAAAAGATAAATCAAATGGAAATAATAGATGGGTTGAGTTGGATTGACATTAACGATTTTGCAAATTAATGATTTTATGTTGGTCTTGTGTTTAATGTAGTGTAGTGATACTCGTCACAAAGATAAACCTAGTTACTTGAACAATGGATGTGGATTTTACATGGCTTGTTACTGGATAGAGAAATGTTCTATATATTTTTTTATTAAAATTTTATTTTATTGATAGCAAAACGCAATCGTACAAACTAGCCCCAAAAGTGAGCATAGTTGTGAAAAGTACAATCATAGACAGGCGACCTGATTATACAAACCGAAATGTATAATCACAAGCTTAGAGTGGAGTTTCAGTGTTTTGTAGGACGACCGCGTCTGCGGCGCTTTGGACTGAGGGTCTTTTGAGGTGTTGGTTCCTTAGGGCTTGGGTCATTCAGTTGCAGTGTAGCCTCCTCTTCCTTCACTTGGTCTGCCCAGCTTTTCCTTTGACTGCTATTTGGAGTTTGTTGCTTTGGGAATTTCTTCTTCGTGGTGCCTTCTGGAGTTGTGCTAGTTCTATATTCCCTTGTCCACCATTCGTGCATTTTTTTGACGACAACCATCGCCTCATCATACCAGGTTGGTTTTCCAGGCTTTCCCCCATGCTGTTGGTTTAGCGAATCAATCATGCCCTCATGGAGGTCTTTCCAAAGTTTTCTTTCCAGTTCCCAGATAGCCCTGGTATCATGATTATCTCGTTGTTTCTCCGGTGTTCCATTGCGTAACCCTTCTACTATAGATGCTGGTGGTGAGACAGGTTGTAGGAGATTCGCATTTTCTTCCTCCTCAGGTGCAGTCAAGTTCTTTGAAAAATCCGCAACCTTCTCCATGTTATTCTGCTCCTTTTCAACAGGCTGCGCTGAGGCCTTACCCTGGTTTTTGTCCGTAATAGCAGCAGGTTCGGGTGCTGCCACCATTTCTCTCGTGATTCCAGTACGCTGGGCTTCATCAGATTGTGCTGCTACCTCCGTTGGCAATGCCAAATTTGCTGCTACAGAAAGCAGTCCAGGAGTAGCTTTTAGAGCAGGCCATGAATCTTGAGCCAAGCCCAATGGTGATGCTGTCTTGCTGTCTTCCTGGATCCTAATGGTGAAAGATGTATCACCTATGTACACTATGAGAGACTTGCTAATCCATCCTGTCATAGTTGTTAGAATGTGTAGTCGCCTGAATCTCATGTATGCTCTACTGCATGTCTTAGGGTCAATTTTAAGCAGCTCACCGAATGATTCTGCAACTTTGGAGAACAAGCTGATAGTCCAATATTGAAGAGGAACGCCCCTAACTGATATCCACGCACATCTGGCTGGTTTCCCATCTAATAACCGCCATGGCCTTATATTCCGAAGGCAGATTTTGGCCAGGGTTGCTTCGTCCTGTAAAAGCCTTTCTTGTTGCTCAGCGTCAGGGATGATAAAAAGGATCTCACCTCCTTCAACTCTAGTAGCTGTGGTTGCCACATATCCTGCAGACTTCAAATTTTTGTTAATCGAGTCTATATCCAACAACGGTACAGGGGAGCCCAGGATACAAGTATTCAACCAAAGTTCAGAACTTTTATCATGTTCATAGACAATTTTCTCCATCGCTACATCAATGAGAGTGTCTTGATTGGATTTCACAGGTTGGTCCGCTATATCAGTGGGCTGAACAGAATCTCGGCTAACACTAAACTCCAGTTTTGATGAACCAATCCAAATTGTATTTAGTTTAGCCAACAACAAAGAGGAGTTCATATGTTTCGGGTAATGAACAAAAGCATACCTTCGGCCTCGTCTATCCACCTATCGTGGGAAATACAAATCCATAACACGTCCATGGGCTGAGAGAGCTTGGTATATCGCTCCTCTGGGCCACGAAATAGAGAAGTTTGTGAAGTGGAAAGAGTGGGAGATGCTCCTTAGCTGATTGAAATCCCGTCTGCCTTTGTATTATAACATTTTTTTATAATACAATAAACACATAAAAGTACAAATACGTCACTCCAAAATAAATTAAATAAATATACAACATTTTTTTATAATAAATAACAATTTATTGCGAAAAAATTGACAAAAATATATTAAACACATAAAAGTATAATCAATTAAATGAGATACATTTAATGGATTTGCACTAATTAAAAAAATAGTTCTAGCACAAAGAGAAGCTGAAAGTCCGACCGAAAAAATACCTGAAAGGGAGAAAAAAATTTGAAACAGAAGCCAGAAAGAGAAGCCGAAAGCTTAAATACCTGAAAGGGAGAGACCACAAATTAATGAAAAAAATTGGACACTGGTGGTGCTGGTGCTACTAGGGAGAGACCACAAATTAATACGGGAAGGCTATTTACCCACCCCTAATTAATTATTCCATTGCAACAAAGGAGACGGTGATATCACCAACATTTCAGTTTAAGATTCAAAAATCGATGGGTAAACTCAAATAGTGGTGACACCATCAGGCTATATTTGCTCAAGAAAATTCGAATTCCGGGCAAGCCTTGATCACAATTCAAATGCGAGTTTGGGTAGCATTACGAGCTCACCGAAAAATCAATTTGGTTTTCGGATTTGGTGAATGGTGTCGGGAATGTATGAATTGTTTGTAAGCTTTCCGTAAACTAACCCAAAATGGGTTTGTAAATATGTAAACACTAGTATAATCTCTGTTCGAGAGTTCGGCCGTTTTGGCTGTCTAGGAAGCCAAAAATGTCAAGCCGTCCCGAATTTACCCTGAGCGGTCTGGCTGGACGCCAAGGGACAATATACCTAAAATATAGTATATGTAAATAAAATAAATTAAATTTGGCCACTCTGACCTCCCAGACCTCTTAGGAGGCCCTATAGACCGCCTAGCGTACAGAGAACGCCCAACGTTTTCTCAAACTTTGAGTGTAATGCCCGTGGCTACAGCCACTGGTGCGAATGGCACCATGTGAAAATGAGATGATGATATTAATATAATTTTGAGTTACACGTATCCCGTGAACGTTAACAAGAAATACGAAGAGATGGAACATGTAAATCCTGTAGTAAAAAAAGTGAGACTTAAATAATACCTTTAATCTATCTGTATTTCACATAATCCAAAAGAACAAAAAGCTGTCGATAGAAATAATGTTGCACTTGGTACCGGAATGTGAGAAAACAACCATCGGCATAACAGTGTCGAAAAGTCTATTAATGTATAAAGCAAATTGAAATGTAACGAAACGGTCCCAAAACGTTTGCCATCACATCATTCTTGTGCAGATCAAAGGCCGTTGAATCTGGCAACAAATGTGAATCAATGAGTTAGGGTTTAGTACTCAATATCATTATTTTGTAAACTATGATGAAACAACTGAATAATTCTACTCAATATCATTCTAAACAATTGAAACAATTCTAGTCAACAAATGTGAAACAATTGAACATTTTGATGCAGATCGTACAAACACCTGAATGACATTTAAATCAGAAACAAAACCCTTAACTTTGTTATCAATATCATAAAATTCTAAACAATACTAACCTGTACAAACAAACGCTGAACATTTTGAACATTTTGACCTGAATGCCATCAAAATCAGAAACAAAACCCTTAACTTTGTTATCAATATCATTCTAAACAGCACTACAATTCTAAACAGCACTAACCTGTACAAACAAACGCTGAGCATTTCGAACATTTTGATGCAGATTGTAAAGAGACTTGAATGCCATCAATATCAGTCTTTTGTAACTTGAATGACATTTTGTGGGACCTGAAGCAACTAAACCAACAAAACCTGGCGCCCAAAGTAGCAGCAAGCAGGAGGAAGGTTTTTTTCAATGTGTGGAGAAAATGTGCAAGACAACAAAGGAGATTACCCAAATGCAGCATAGCTGTCTCAAAGTCTCAACTTTTTTCCTCCATTTAAGCATTCCAGCAGTGGTTATGCGATTGATAACTGCCACACGCAGCACAGATAAGTAGAACATATCAATTTCTTAGGAAACACACCTGGGCACCTGCCATGTCAATCATATTTCCATCAACTAAGAGATTGTCAACAACTTGTTCATTGTCAAACACAATAAATCATGATCAAGAAGGAAATGAGGTAGATAAATTTAGAATGAGATCAATCATATAGAATCAAAATAAGCAGTATAGATATCAAGAGTCATCTTCCATAACAGAAGTGGGTATTCCACCAACAAATATCTTCTTTGTTTTGAAATCCCTTGAATCCACAGAACCCTTGGCATTATAAACGCATTCAACAGATATTCCAATAATCACTGTAGTGCTACCTCTCAGAAAAAAGCTTAAATAAGAAGAAAATGTAGTATTGTCTCACTTGCATTTATGATATGGGTTTCAGCTATTACAGTGTCTACAACGACAGGGTCAGCATATGTAATGAATCCAAACCAAAAAGAAGTGTCATCCTGCAGTAAAAACAAATGTGTACATCTTTTGTGGGCAAAAGAATACATTGGCAAGGTAAATGATTATGTGGGTTAAAATTTTCTGGTACCTTCCAGGCTTCAAGATCCCACTGACATCTTGTAGGATAGGTAGA
>JAOYMZ010015975.1:0-19574 GCA_025802335.1 Pinguicula primuliflora
GAGAAGATTTCTCCCCAACCGGTCATCTATAAATATAGCCGTAGGGTGAAAGTAAGTTTCCAAATAAAAATAATATAATAAAAATAATATTATTTTGTTTATAAATTTAATAAAAAGCTTCTTAAAAAAATAATTATTACCATATTTAAAAAAAAACAAAAATTACACACAAAAAAAAGCACAGCCAATCGGATGAGCGCCGTCTAGGCAGCTTGGGCGGCCGCCTAGGCGCTGGACGGCCCCAAAATGCTTTGGGGCCTCCCAACGCATTCTCGAACACTGGTGTAACGTGTGCTGCATTACTGCCTTTCACTAACCTACTGTTTCTGTGAAATTCATGTACCACCTCGATTAGATCATCCCTAAGCGTATGCAGGAATTTCTTTATGAAATTGAAGTTAATCCCATCCGGTCCCGGGCTTTTCCTGCCCCCACATCCATTAATCGCAGTCAAAATTTCTTCCTCAGAAAATTGTTTCACCAGACTTTCACTTGCCTCCATACTTAACACTGTTCTGTTGCTACATTCCAACCAAAGTCTTCTAGCATTCGGTTCCTTAAATCTGTCTTCAAAATGTTCCCTAAAACACTCATTGACATCTTCCGGTTTATCTAGCCACTCAATACTTTGCAAAATTCCATCTATTTCTGTCTTACTCGATTGGTGTTTACCCATCTATGATAATACTGTTGGGAAAAGATTTGTACGTTAAATCTTTCCTTAACAGTAGAATCCCGAGATTAGGGGAGATTGGGGGAGAAGACGCGTGAAGCACTTGTACAAATACAATCAAAACATGAAGAGAAAAACACAACAAAAAGAAGGATCAAAGAACCCTCCCGTGGAGTAGGGATTTCTTCCGAACCACGAAAATCTCGCGTCTCTTTTCATTCAAACATACAATTGAACATGGTATCAAAGCAGGTTCTATCCTGAACTCGTCATCTACAGAAGAAGAACAACAAAAACCAATGGAAATCATGAGCAAAGATATCGCAACCATGTCACAATAAGAGTTGCAGGTTCTGTCACAGAAATTTGAAGAGTTTATGAAACTTCAGAAGGATTCATCCAAACTCAAAGATGAGGAGGAAGGATCAGTCATCATCAGTGAAAAATTAGACGGCAACAACTACATCCTGTGGTCCAGGATGATGGAACTAGCAATTGTGGGCAAGGGCCGCCTAGAGTACATCACAGGTGACGCCAAGGATGAAGGAACCAGCCAGAGATGACCTAGAGTATCTCAACTGGCAGAAAACAGACATCCAAGCCTTCCAATGGATCACCAAATCCATTGATAGAACACTGATATCACAGTTTATATATTAACCAAATTCTTACGAATTATGGAAAATTCTCGACAGGACAGTCAATACGGGTGAAGACAGCCTCCAGATCTTCAATCTGGTGACTAGGGCATATCGAATTACTCTAGGATCACTGCAATTAGAAGATTACTATTCTCAAAGCAATACACTTTGGACTGAAATCGACAGAAGAAGGTCAAATCCAATGAAGTGTGTGAAGGATATCGAGAAACATAACAACCTTCAGAATGAGCATCGTCTATTCAAGTTTCTGGCAGGACTGAATCTGGAATTCGATCCTATCATACAGGATGTTCTGAAACAATTCTTGTTACCCTCAATAAACGTCGCTTACGTGACAATTCGACGAGAAGTCACCCGAAGTCAGATCCTAAAATCATCATCCGTTGCGGCTGCCAGCAGACCGAATTCATCATCCTCGGGCGAGACCAAATCTGGACTCATTTTATACGGACCGGAACAAACCCGTACAACACAGTCTGCTAGTGCGACTGCAGGGGCAGTGCAACCATGGGAACGGCGGTCAAACAACGCAGAATCTCACGACGGTTCATCATCCTGCTGACCGTTCTGCGAATTTTGCAATATTCCAAGTCACTGGAAATGAGAATGTTACAAAAGCAACCCGCACCTGTGGCCAAATTGAGGTGGAAGAAGAGGCGGCCGAGGAGGTTTCAAACGGCAAGGAGGCCGCATCGCCGTAACAGACAGCAGCCAGCATCACGCAGAGGAGAATTCACCGGAGGAAGTCGGAGGAGCGAACTCGATGAAAGGGATCCAAATTGACGAAGTAGAAACCTGTATTCACGATGACCCACAGACCAGGTATACATACAAAAGGGGAAGGTGCAAAATTACATTCATATCCATCTTATAACAATGCCAAATATTTTAATGAGGGATGTTTCGGTCATTGTGCACCTGATTGTGATAGTGGGCCGATTATAGAAGCTGGCCCATCCAGATTTAATTCCTTGAATAAAAATGTGCGGAAAACAGGTCATGGGCCAAGGACAGATGAGCCCAAATTGGCAGGAGTGAGTAAATCGATCTGTTCTACTGCCCACATAACGGAGAAATCAAGTTCCGGGAAGAGGAAAGAATGGATTTTTGACTGTGGTGCCATAGATACTATTACTCATGATTTATCTGATATTATTGAAATGCAGAAAACTGCAAAAAAGGGAGTCCAGACGGCTAATGGAGTGTTTGTTCCTGTGAAAGGAGCTGGGAAAATTGAAATCTCTCCGTCAATTAAATTATCAAAATGCCTATATGTGTCATCTTTGTCATACAAATTACTCTCCATCAGTCACATATCGAAAGAATTAAACTGTGTAGTAATGATGTTTCCCAATTTTTGTATCTTATAGGATATCCATTCGAAGAAAATCATTGGGCGTGACACTGAACGGGGAGGCTTGTACTACGTTGATGAAGTGGCATCGGAAGGGAGGACACTTCTGACTCATGATTTATCTGATATTATCTGATATGTAAAGATGAATTGTATAGGACCTCTAGGGAAACAACACTGTGAAATATCAGCTCGATCCTGAAAGGGGTTTGAGAGATATGCCAGCTGCAAGGGACAGCTTGGTCATTGCTTGCAGATTTACCCTGTTTGCTAAAATCTATCCAAACTCGGGCTTCTTGACATTTTCAGCCTTCCTCGTGAACATGAGACTTGTAGAGAATTTCTTGAACTGGCTCCTGGTGAAATTCCAGCCTTATCCCTTCAGTGGTTGAAGAGATATATCCGTTGGAAGGACTGATTAGTCACTTCACCCTTCTTGTCCGAATTGACTAAGCAGCTTTTTGATGAATTGTTGGCTCTTTCCAGATTCGGAATTTTGTTGTCACTTGGTATCTTTGGCTTCAAGTATTTTGAATATCACACGAAAATGTGTTGCATAAGTCCTTGGACCATCACTTGGACATGAAATTGAGCATAGAACACCAAGTAACTTGGTATAACTTGAGTTTCAGCCATTTTGATTCATTTCTTCACAATTTTGCACAGTTTTGCCTAATTCTGCCTCATTTGATTTCTTAATATGTATCAACACAATTAAGCACAAAATAAGACATAAATGAAGTGATTAGAGCATAATATGATAAGAAATGATAAGTTAAGGATGCTCAAAAAGTGATATGAATTTAGCTTATCAATGTGTACTACCCAATAAGACATATACATGTGTCATTATGTATCAATTAAATTTTTGTGGTCCCAAACCCAATGGCACATGTACATGTGTTATTCGGTAATACACATTAAAGTTGTGTTTAGCGTCGATTTATAAGTCACTTTATCAGTCAATTCTGACTTATAAGTCAATTTGATAAAATAAGTCTGTTACGTGAACGTCCACATTCTACCTTATAAGGTGATTGATTTGAAAAAGCATTTTTTTCAATCTGATTAAAAAATAAGGTGACTTATAAGTCTTTCATTCTAATTTTACCCTTGACTTTATATACCTACACGTTTCTACCATGAGTATATTATTTTCATTGTCCTAAACTTTATTGTTAATATTTAAATAATAATTATTTATTTAAACAATAAATTAAAATTATTAAAGCTAAAAATATTTTTTATTTAATAATAATTATGATATAGAATATTATTAAAAAATACAATAACAATATAAAATAATGTTATTTATGTCATTTTACGAAAATCAGTCATCTTATCAGGTAAATTTGCGAAATAAATCTAATCAAATCAGTTACCTTATCAAGTAAATTTGCGAAACAAGTCTAATCAAATCAGTCACCTTATGAGGTAAATTTGCTAAACAAGTCTAATCAAATCAGTCACCTTATCAGGCCATCTTATCAGTCACTTCATCAGTCACCTTATCAATCATCAGCCTCCTTATCAGGCAGGTCACCTTATAAGTCACTTTATCAGTCGATTCTATTTTATAAGTCAATTTGACAAAATAAGTCTGTTGCGTGAACGATTATGACTTATAAGGTTACTGATTTGAAAAAGCATTTTTTCAGTCTGATTGAAAAATAAGGTGACAAAAAAAAATAAGGTGACTTATAAGTCATTCATTCCAATGTTACTCTTAACTTTATATACATACACATATTATTTTCATTTTTCTAAATTTTATTGTTAATATTAAAATTAATAACTATTTATTTAAACAATAAATTAGAATTATTAAAATGAAAAATGTTTTTTATTTAATAATAATTGTGTCCTTTATGTCATTTTACGAAAATCAGTCACCTTATCAGGTAAATTTGCGAAACAAGTCTAAACAAATCAGTCACCTTATCAGTCATCAGTCATCTTATCTGTCAGATTTGATAAACACAATCTAAATACAAAATGAATGAGTACATACTTTAGTATTGGCGGGTGGTTTCATAAATTGTAATTATTCTTATTTTCATTTTTTATTATTTTGAATGACAATGTTTTTTTTATAAGTAAATTTTCTACCCACAATTTAGCTGCATCTTCACTCTTTTTTAATTAAACCTCAATGGTGCGAGGGTTACGCGTTAAATAAATTTATAAAGTTCAACAAATGGAAATTTGTGTTGTCTAGCTATAGCTAAAATTATACAATGTTCATTGGCCAAATACCTAATCCTAATGCTAGGCAACCAAGTTAAAGAAAAAACTTGCATCATACATAGTATATGTCTAATGGTCGAATACTTATAGCTAGAGTTCATAGAAAAGACCGTACCTAATGAAACAACTATAGACACGGTCATGTCTACAAAATAAAGCTTAAAAAGTTCTTGCATATGTTGAATGTAGATCAAACTCCAAAAGTTGGGTTATACCTTGAGCAAAATCTTGAGAGTTACTGAAGATTACATCTTGATTTGTTACTCCTCATTTTGCAAGCATATCCGCGACGGAGTTGGCCTCTCTATGACAATGTTTGATGGAAATAAAAGAAAAGAAAGACATAAGTTCAAGAATCATGCTTATTTGTCCTCTAATGTGCCATGGAATGATGTTCCTTGGTTGAGAATGCGCTCCAAATGGATGAAACCAATCTCCACCTCCAAGGATGTGTAGCCACGATGTTAGCAAAGTTGAAGCCCCAAAAAAGTGTTTTAGTTTCGACTTCAATGCTAGTACAAAGTAATGAAAATTTATGAGAAAATGGGATGATAAACGAACGCAGCAACTTCACTTAGGCCTCTCTATGAAATGCAATTTTTTATATGCTAGAAATTTTTATTCTTTTTTGTGTAATATGTACATATTTTGGGTATTTATAAATTATACCCGATTCTCTTTTCCTCACATAGAATGGCAAGGTTAATTGAAGGACTCAAACTTTCTAAGGGGAAGGAAATCTTGACTCCTCTTCCTCCTAGAGGTCGCCAAATGGGCGGGCCAGGCTAACCCATCCTATTTTATACACGTTGGCAGACTGAGTTTTGAAATCCAGTCTACCTATTTTGTAAATGTGGATTGGGCCAGACCAGCCTGTTTAGAAAACGGGCTAGGCTAATCCGACTTGCTAAAAAATGGGGCGGCTCCCAATCTGCACGGTTTTGGATGGACCAACATGTTTGGCTTATGCTTACAAAAAAAACATGTTTGACTTATTTTTTTATTATTTTTAACTTTAAAAAAATGACATAAATATAGAATAAAATTAATTGTATAAAATGATGCATCAAATTATTATTATTATTTTTATCTATTTTGAATTTTAACCTAATTAGTTTTTATAATATTATATTATAATAAAAAAAAATAAAAACAGGTTGGACAGATCAATCTGTTAAGTTGTCGGGCTGAGAATTTCAACCCAATCTGATCCATTTTTAAATGCAGGTCAGTCTGACCTGTTTTTTAAACAGGACAGACCTACCCAAAATTACGTTTTTTACGGACAAGCTGGGTCAAACCTGTTGGACCCACCCTATTTAATAACCTAGTTCCCCGTGCGTTGATACTCACCATAATTAAAAGTTTAAAATGTCATAAATAAATACTTGAGATTTTGATTCAAGATTATAATAATAAAAATTTCAGGGGTTGAATGTTAACTGTCGAATAAGTAAGTTATATGACTAATTCTTTTTTTGGTAAGTAATGACTCTATTGATTCATATGTGAGTATACATTTTGGGCCCTATTAAGTAACCCATTACACAAGTATACAATATGTATAGACAGCCATATCCAAATCCCGTTTTTTTCTCTCTTCTCTTCACATTTGCTGGCTTTCCATTTTCCCCCAAATCAGCACCTAGGGTTCATCATGATTAGGTAAAATCGCACGGATCCTGACGGGTGGAGGTGCAATTCGCACACAATGTTGCGGTTCCAGACACCAATCGTTGTATGAGGAGGCCGGGATGATGATATTTTTAGCTTTAAGGATGTGCCAGAACATGATTCGAAGTGTTCGAAACTTTCTTCTCCATTTCAGTTTGTATCGTTGAATATCTTCATTTTTCGTCCTCTCCACAGCTGCCATGAGATTATCTGCCACAATATGTTCCAGAGAAAGGGTTTCCAGATAAATTCTAATTATGACAATTAGATTTAAAATGTTGAATCACAATCTCGCCGGTTATGATTAAAATTCGGTACATAACTCATTTATTCGATACCTAAAGTTCAGCACTGTAAGCTTACTCATCAACTAAAAGAGACAATGAGAGGTGTATTGCAAAAATATTAAGGAAAAAAAGACTGCGATCCGGGTGTGCAAATAATGAAATACATTCAGGAGATTTAATTGCAAAGTACGTGGGACCAAATTGCAGGAGGTAAATGGCCATTTTGTCCATCGATGTTCTACTAGCACAATTGGTGAATACATAAAGAAGTGCAGGGATCGGATAAGAAGAAAAAAAAACTAGTTTTGTCATCACACTGCGATGAAACATTATTCAAAAAGCATAAATTCCGGTATTGGAACATCTTTGCAATCTTACGGTCGGGGTCAGCATATTATTCCATGAGCAGGTCTTAGAGATTTGTTTCGCTGTAGCCCGAAGTTTATGCTCTTTGCTCAACATAAGAACCAGACAGTCCAGATGTCCCATGGACTGTAACCTGCATGGTTTAGAAAGTGGAACAAGTATATAATCATGAACAAGATAGAGCAGAACAAGATTAAGCTGTTCGGAGATTTTTCTTTTTAAGAGAAGATACAGAATTCCTGGGGAAAAACTCAAAAGAATGTTCAGATCAGAGATTGTTAGTGCTGCCTACTTGTAACTGCAACAGAAACTAAACCTTTTAATTCGTTGAGTTGCATCCTGAACAATAAGACTTTGCATTCTCCCACAAGCAAAACATATAAAGATGTGGTATACAAAGTTAGGAAGAAGCGAGTATACAGTGAGGTAACTCATAATATAGTATGCAGTGCCATCGTGGCACTGCGGGATTGACCTGTCAGCGGCCCGCGCAAAAGTGTTAAACATCGGGCCACCTGCCGCAACAATCCCATCGTGCCACTGTACGCCCCGGCTCCCACCAAGTTAGTAGTTAGTAGTTACGTACTCAGCATGCAGAATAAAAATTCCAAACAGGTCAGCACCTATGTTAGTATCTGCCATGCTGTGTTAATATATATCATGCTGTGTTAATATCTACAATGCTTCCAGTAGTAATAACACGTTATCTTTTTCCCTCGGTTATATGTTCTTTAATATCAAATGTTGAAGCTCAGGCGGGGTAAGTGATGAAATATTTGATCTCATAGATGCAAACGACACCTATTTGTTGAGAAATAAAATACTATTTTGCGCACAAAACTCTATTGCTTGATAATTATACCTTTCCCCACTCGGCTCCGAGGCCACTGCACCTCATTTTCAAGTATATCATCTTTGTTCCCAACTCCATTTCCACTTTCTTCTTCAGATAACTCTCATCCAGATTAAATGAGGCCAAGTATGCAGCATGCCTTTCTAAAATTGTCTTCAATGCTTTCGTGTATACTTCAGGAAGTTGTTTCACACCCTGCAAACAAGTTTAAATTCAGACGGGAATAAAAAATAATGACAACTTGCACCATAAATCGCGCCACAGCTTGCGTTACCTCACCACTAGCTCCAATCTCATCATCCATATCCATTTTAAGTGACATGATAATTCCCGAAAAATCTTCCACCGCTTCTGCTGCTCGATACACATTTTTTAGGACCTCCTGAGCAGCCTTATCATCAGTACTCTTAGATAATGCTATTTTTACATCATGTACAACTGAAGGTGGGAGCTCATCCCAGTTTGTAGCCATTAAGTCCTTAAAAGCACGTTCAATCTCAGAGTCCTTGATAACAGGCATATGAGCTACATCTTCACTGAATGAGCGAATACCCCCAAGGTGCATGGCAAAAGGATGCCGAATACCTACAGGGAAAAACATAAAGACGATATCTAATTCACAGAAGTTTTTAATGAAGGCGTGGTTAGTGCGAGAATGGGAAATTTGAGCTACAAAACGAAGGAAGTAAACAACTATAACTCAAAAAACTAAATTTCAACCAGAACAGCTATTATTAGGCATGAGGAATAACAAACTATATTTTGAAATTCTTAGTTTACCCGAATGCTTACAACAATGTGAAACATGGAGTCCATTCAGTGCTGATTGGAAAGGATTAATGTTTTAAATTCATCTGTACAAGTTTCAACAAATGAAAAACCAAATAACCTAATGTATCCGATCCTTGGAGTATAAAGGTGGAAATCAGACAAATTAAACTCGTGGGTGGAGAATGAGTATACCTATATGTTTGGTTTCATCCATATTTCCTATCTTATGCGCAAAAAGAGAAACCATGAGATGCCGGTAAAGGCAACCAAAAGTCGGATTCAAAGATCTATACTACACCGAGCTTTATGGGCTATCCAAATGCATCATAAGATTCATGTAACGGTCATCTTTAAACCAGCAATGATTAAAACCACACTGTATATATGTTAATCTAGTTGCAGTTTTTCCTTCTATTTTTTCTTGACCTAGATGAAACAACAAGACCCAAAACAATCCAGGGCAGATATTCTATTGTGAGCTTGACCAATTCCACTTCTATAGTACAGTACAGGCAGGACTTAGTCTCTCATAAACTACGTTCTCGAATGGACCTAAGACAATCGACTTCATTCTCCACAACTGTGTTTCGCAAAATCAGAGTCAGAACCTCCCACTACTCCACACAAAAGCAAAAGAGGGCAAGTCCAACAAATGCCATACGAATTGAAGGAAAATAATAATCAAATGCAAACAAGCAATTGCAGTAAATGGGTGCTTAATCTATATATTAACCATTCAATGACATGTTACGGAAAAATAAGCAAGTACCTTGATTAGGAGAGGAGGCGGTTACAGAAGGGGAAGCGAAATGAAGGCAGCGGACATGATGGCTGACAGCGGCGGCGGAAAAAGATGGGTATCGGCTGAAGATAGAGCGGCACAGCGATCTCGTCAGTATCATTTTATCCATCCGTACGGAACAATAATTATGGCTTTGGTCTACTCGATAATCAACTTGGGAGATATGTAGAGCTTAATGTCATGACCTGGAATCCTGAATAACAGAAGGCGTTCAAAAAATGGGGACGAACTGGCTGGAGATCGGAAAGAAGGAATCGGAAAAGGGATTCTGCCAGTTGAAGAGGGAGGCCAATGTTGATACAGTCAAATGTGGGAATGAGAGCCGGAGTTTCTTTTGCAATATTTTGTTAGGTAAAAGTCGTGTTTGATGTAAAATAGTCGGGAGTACGAGTTGAAGTGAATATGTATAAATTTTGTCTAATGTGTTTTGAAAAGGTAATGAGAATATACGGTTTCCTCTATTATCTATTTTTCCCATATTCCTCTCTGTATTTTGAAGATTCTTCAACTCTTCTCCTGAACTCGTCCACTCTTCTCAGAATTCTCTTCCAAATCTGTAGAGACTGGGCAGTGGTATCGGGGTAAGGTTACCAGATCCAACCTCAGAAGACACCATAGCTTGTACTCCGAGTCAGAAAGCCATAGCAATGGTTGATCCACAAGTGAAGCCGTCTTATGCTGAAATTGTTGCTGAGAAGAACGGTGGTAAGAAACCAGCAGGGACTTCTTTCGGTGAAAAAATTAAGTTGGCTGGAAGCTCTCAAAACATGGAAGAAACTGTAAATTAATTAAAGAAACAGTTAACCATGGCCACACAAGAAATT
The DNA here is from genome assembly GCA_025802335.1 of Pinguicula primuliflora. Classification (NCBI taxonomy): domain Eukaryota; kingdom Viridiplantae; phylum Streptophyta; class Magnoliopsida; order Lamiales; family Lentibulariaceae; genus Pinguicula; species Pinguicula primuliflora. The sequence continues at coordinate 10,514 of JAOYMZ010015975.1, forward strand.
AGAAGAAGTATGGTAATATTTCAGTCTTTCAAGCAAAGTACTTAATCACAGCTGAACGCAGTGATGGAGTTAGTGCAGAAACAAACAGCATAACCCTCTATCTTGGGAGAACCACTCGGCAATGGTCATTTCCCAAAAGAGTAGGTCTTTAGCATGTTCGTTTCACAAGTATTTTCAGAGTAACCAAGCATCATATTGAATTCTAAACTATGAGCATAAGTTAAAGGGACTAAATTGCAACTAAGCTAACTGAAGTAGAGGAACCAGTAATCAATTGAGGACCAAGGCAGTCACAATCTAACGAAAACAGTGGGAAAATAGCACAAGTTTGGAGGAATAGCTCAAGGCAAGGTATCTTGCCTCACTTTGCAACACATCTACTCATTCATGCACTAAAGCTTCGCTTGTTTTGTTCACACCACAAGACTCAAATGCAACCAAAGCTCACAGTCAAGACAGTGACTACTCTAAACCTCAACGAGTAGATTTTACCAGGCTCTGCCTCCACTAGTCGTATATTGCTGACTTTGAGCTCATAAATTTCACTATCTCTATTGTGGCACCAAGAGTTAGGGGTAAAAATCCCAAGGATGATGGTGTTAGTGTGCCCTGTGTCGGAATCTACCCTTGTGATCTAGTTTTCGAGTAGATTCACCTACATAAATGAAGGACTCGTGCACTAAAACTCATTCACAAGGAAATCAAGCACATTCATATGAAATAAATAAGATAGGACATTAGATACATGAACAATTCGAAATGTGTTTACATAGTGAGGCTCAATCGAGCCTCAAGCCACGGGAAATTAGCTCATGCTTGAAGCATGAGCTCGAGAGTTAACAGATTCAGTACAAAACGAAGCCATAGCAACAGATTATAAGAAGAAGAAGAAAGTTCCCCCTTGTCCGAATGGATGATTTCTTAACAATGTCGCTCGAGCTCCTCTTTCTGCCTTTCTCCTACCTTGGTGCTTGTGTATCTCTCTTCTTGCGGGTGTATTAACCCTTGTCCGAATGATTAAGGGTGTGGGAATTAACCATACTACCCCTCCTTTTGGCTGTTGGATGATTTGAGTTTCCCTCCAAAAGACTTGTGCAAAAAAATGTAGCTTTTAGTTGGGAGATGTAGACTTTGGCTGAGAGTTCTTCTAGTGGAATTACATCCAAGGCTTTGAGTTGACCTTTTGTGACACATCTTGGCTCTTCTTTGCACCTTGAGTCCAATATCCACAATTCATTGCATAATATGCACAAAAAGGGTGGAAATGCACCAACGTGTGATCTTGTGGTTCTTTTCTCCAATGTAAGGTAAATGAGCATAATTTAGTCCATAATCTAAGTGTTAGAGGCATAAAATGATGTAAAATAAGGTGTAAAATAAGCTCCAAATAGGGGCTTATCACTCGGATACGGCCTTTGGGCCTTACTGCCCTAACGAACTCCCAGTCCAACATGTGAGAATGGGGTTCGTTACAAACACCATCTTGAATCCATGTTGACTTAATAGTGTCCCGGAAATTAGATTCCTTCTCAAGTTAGAAACATACAGTACATTCTGCAGCTTGAGTTCTTTTCCCGAAGTCTTTTTCAGCAAAACAGTTCCAATCCCCTCCACATCATAAGTGTTATGGTTCACCATATAGACATTTGCTCCAATTTTCATGGTTAACTCGAAGAAATCAGTCTTGATCCCACACAGATGCCTTGTGGCTCTAGTGTCTAGGTACCATACTTTATGATTAATATCTATCATGTTCACCTCAGAGATCACAACACAAAAGTCTACTTCAGACTCATCCATGATATTAGCTTCATGGTTATCTTTGATCTTCTTTTTAAGCAATCTACAATCAGATGTCTTGTGGCCAACCTTGCCACAATTATGACATTTACCAATAAATTTTGGCTTCTTTATAATTCCTTCTTTCGGTCCCACTTTAGACCCAGGATTCGACTTTTTATACTTGCTCTTGCATGTTCAACCACATTGGCTTTGGCAGCATTGACATTGACAGTATTTGAAGCCTTTTTATCGAAGACCTTGTTGTCTTCCTCAATTCGAAGTCTCAACACGAGATCTCCCATAGTCATTTCCTTTCTCTTCAACTTGAGATAGTTCTTAAAGTTTACCCATCCAGGGAGTAACTTCTCGATGACCGAACCAACATGGATCGATTTACTCATGATCATTCGTTCAGCAGCAATTGCATGAAAAATCATCTGAAGCTCTTGGACTTGACTTAGAATAGTCTTAGTGTCCGCCATCTTGAAATTCAAATACTTGGCAATCAAGAACTGCTTGGTCCTAGCATCTCAGATTTATATTTATACTCTAAGGCATTTCATAAATCTTTAACTGTCTTTCTGACACAATATACCGTGTATAAAGCATCAGACAAGCCATTCAAGATATAATTCCGACAGAGGAATTCAGAATGCTTCCATGCATCAATTGCATTCAAGGATTGTTCATCCAAGGAATCCTACCAAATAGTAGGAGGATCTTCCTTCAAGGATTTTGCATGATTCAACATCGTAAGATAGAATAACATCTTTTGTTGCCACATCTTAAAGTTGGACCTGGTGAATTTATCTAGCTTCTTATTCTGACTCATTGAAATAGATGTCATCTGAGTAGCCAATGGAACCCTAGGAACCGATGCATCCCCGGGTCATTCTTTTCAGATGAGCCCCCAATAGTGAGAGTATCCAAAGACACCTCAACTTGTCTAAGTGGTTGTTTGGAAGAATATCCAACATTGGGCACTTCATCTTTACTTCCACCAATGTTCTTTTCATTTGCTCTAAAATTCAAGAAACTCCAATGTTAGTAATCTTGAATATACAATTGATGAAAATCTATATTTACAAATGAACATACGATAGTCTAAATTTTCGACCACAATTCTCGACTAGACGATCATACATAAGATGCAAATCACGACATGCATAACTGAATTCCTGACATGCATAATTTTCTCGACATGCGTGATTTTAATTTTCGACATGCATGACTAAATTCTCGACATGCGTGATGTTCTCGACATGCGTGATGTTCTCGACAATCACGACTAAACCACACAAATTTCAAATCATGCCATTTTACTATCGCATGTAATTTCTCGAACATGCACTATTATGTAGCATACATGTGCATATAAATATAACCAAAAAATAGACATGCATCTAAAACGAACTCCACATTCACTAGATCATGTAATCTTCACCATAATAATGACATGCAAGCATAATTTAAAATTTAAGAGGAACCAAAATTTATTGTTCCTTCATAGTCATGCATTGCATGTTCAATTTTCTGCAAAATAAATTGTTAGTCTCCAATAAAATAGAGAGGAAATTTGTCTTAAGTTTGTTAGAAAGTAGTGCTATAGTATTTCGGAACAATATTTCCTTTGTTTGCACTAATCTACTTCGTTTAAAACTTGTTATAACACCAAATAACTAGCAAGAAGTAGATGTTAGGAAATAACAACTTAAGATTGCAGGAAATTAAAGAGTTACTCTGAGGTATGTGAACCACAGTTTCGTTAAGATAAATTCGTTCTCTCCTCGGTGCATTGAGATCTTGGATGTTCGTTTTCCAGAATACAATAGAGTATGAATAGCTAGACCTGACACGACTACGCTATTCCGACGAACTCGAAAAATGTCTTCCTTATATCACAAAGAACTCAAAATGAAAAGGGTCATCTCCCAAAGGAGTATACACAATCGTGCAAGTAATAAAACCTTGGTGAACAAGGGTCATCTGCCAAAGGAGTAGGACCTCATCATGTATAGCTTTGGACACAATCAGAGTAACCGGGTGTGAATTGGTTGATTAAACTACAAACTAAAAGTGCAGGACACTAAGTTAACATTCAAACTAGAGAACCACGGGTTGAAATCATAAACAGACACTTGCCTACAACAATAGCAATCAACAGAACTAATGAGATGATGGATTAAATAGACAAATAGTGGAGAAAGGCTTAAAGCAGGGTATATTGCCTCAACATGCAACACTCCAGCTCTTGCACGCGTTAAGGTTCATTTGTTCCTTCATACGACGTGGCTTAAGTGTAGACACTGCTCATGGTCAAGCCACATAGCTACTCTAAACCTCTAAAGAGGCGACATTGTACTCACGAGTGTAACTACCCCTATTGTGGCATCCAAACCTCAGAGTGACCCCTGAAACCGAGATGATTTTGTGCTGTAAGCCTAACCAAACCCTTGTGATCGAGTTACCGAGGCAAGGTCGTCAAGATAAATGAGGTACATGAACAATCTAGCCTAAGTTAAGTCAAGCACTCATGCAAACGGAAGGTAGTCACATTAGCTCACTTTATCACCCAATGAGCCATGCTTTGAACAACCATCGGTGCAAACATTAACAAAGGAGACCGAACATGGAAGAATCCCTCATTCACAATGCAGACAAACACAATCATATGAAGATGAAACTAAACGAGGACCTATATTACATGCAAAATACATAAGAGTGATACATAGTTGAGGCTCACCCGAGCCTTAAGCCAAATGGAGTTAGCCCATATTTGAAGTATGAGCTCGCAAATACATATTCAAAACCGAATGCAAAGTCATGATACAGGTTCAAGAGACAAGAATTAGAGTTTCCCTGATGACGATGAAGAGTGTTCCTTGCTTTTGCTCCGAGCCAACCTCCACGATTGCCAAGAATCTCTGCCTTCGAGAGAATTTCCAAAAGTGGGAATGTCGAATGCTCCTTGTCTCTCCTATGCTGCTTTCTTCTAACCCTTGTCGAAAGGATGATTAGGCAGTGTGTAATGACCTTCTTGCCCTTCGCTCAAACGTGATGCGATGCTTGAGTTTCCCACCCAAATGTGATTTAGGCGTGAGTGTTGGGTTGAAGGGTGAGGTGATGAATCGAGCTCCTCTTCCTTTGATCATTTTATTGCATATTCTCGGGTTGGGCTCAAGTCTTGATCAGTCCGTCTAAGAGTGGATAATCCAAGTCCCCATTTCAAGCCTTGTGGTGCATAAAGCAAATGGAATGGCTCTAGAATATGATCTTGCATCTCCTTCCTTCAATCTATAACAAATACACATGTTTTAGGCCATAATATGAGTGTTAAGGGCATGAAATGATGTAAAATTATGCACAAAATAAACTGTGAATGGAGTCTTATCATTCTTGCTGATGCATTTTCTGCAGCAGTTGTAATAGAATCAACAGCTTGTAGTTGCTGCCCTTTTGTGCATTATGGTTGCTGATTTTTTGTGCTGGTTTGCTTATTTTTTTAGAAATTGCTTACCGCTCCTGTGAGTACAGGGTTGGACGTCCGCTGCTGTTCTAGGCACGCCTGGGCCAAATTATGCTCAGTATGAGCCAAGCGGGTGAGGGACCGTATTCTGCTCAACCTGGGAACCTCTTTCATTCTCCTATTGTGGTCTGAGTGCTGGCGCAGTTCCTCGGGGTAATTCAAGCCAGGTTTGCTAATCCAGCTGCAGCTTGCTCCTTCCCATTCTGTCCCATTGAGTCGATCAGTCCCATTTTTCTGTGACCACCACAGAAAAATTTCCCCTGCTGTTTCAACGAGAATAGAGGAGTGAATCCATGATACGTTAGTTATCAAAACTTGCAGCCTTGCATAAGCTAATTCATTCTTGCTCAGAGTGAGTTCATCAACCAAAATTTGTTCCCCCAAAGTTGCAGCTATAGTAGTGAACAGAGACGCTTCCCAGTATTGCAGCGGGAATCCACGAATTCTCACCCAGGCTGCTCTAGCAGGTTTACCATTTAGAAGTTTCCAAGGTCTCCCACAGCTCAGGCACATTTTTGTAAGAGTTTCCACATCCTAAAGAAGCTGAATTTGTGACAGGTTGTTAGTTGTTTTGATTAACACTTCACCCCCTTCTAATCTAGCAGCATAGCATGAGTCATAATCTGCACTAGACATGATCTTGTTGAGGGAAAAAACATCCAAGATGGGTGCTGGATTACCAATCAAACATGTGTCTAACCATGAGGATGCATTGGTCGTTGGTGTATATTGAACTTTTGTAACTGCAGAGGCTATACCAGAAGCTTGAGTTTCATTAACCCCAAGAGGTTGGCCTAGTGGTGGAGGCATGAGACTTAAATCTCCAAAGAGGGATGATGTCTCAAGTTCAATCCCCACTGGGTGAAAATAATTCTTTGGGGCCATGACCGCAGGCCAAAAGCCCGAGACTTACCTGGTCCATGTGGAGGGGTCGCTTTGCGTGGATCCCATGAATTAGTCGGATCAAAAATGGTTTTGGATACCATGGTTATCCAAAAAAAGAAGCTTGAGTTTCATTCACTACAATGTTTGATAAATCAGATACTTGAGAATCATTTCCAAGACTTACTTTTAGATTCATGATACCTATCCATATATCATTCAACTGGATTAACAAAGCTTGTGGATGATGAGATTTTGGGTACCTTACGAAGCCATAATGTTGGCCGATTCTATTCAAATTTCTAGGTAGATGGATATCTAAAACAGTGTCGTGTGCTGAAAATGTACTTACCATATTAGCCTTGGTCCACAAATCTGAGAAATTTGTAAAGTGGAACGAATTGGTTGAATTTCTCAGCTTCTGCATCCGGACATTCAGAGTTCTTGGTGGGTTTCGGTCTATCTCCTTCCCGATTGGCTATCTCATAGTTTGTCTTGCAACAAATATATCTGGTGCCCCTGCAATTGGATTCAGGGTTTGCTGGAGTGACCTTTTCGGAGGCTGAAGGCCGATCTGTTGGTTGCCGAACCGCTTCCGGCAATGTTGGAGGTTTGATGGCGCGGTTGTCTGTAGAAGTGTCGGCCTTTGGTTCTTTGCCACTGGTGACTGCACAACCTTCTACGGGCGACGAAAGAGGCATGACTAAAATTAGTGAGGGAGGGCACTTCTAGCACCGGCCAGTGGGCCGGCACGGCTGTGGCAGCCATCAGGCTGTCGCTCAAGAGATATGGTTGAGGAAGACCTAGGTGTCGTGCGCGTGGGATGTGTTCGCTCTTTTTTACTGCAACTATGTGGTCCTTAAGCAACATGTGTCACTTAAGGCCCGCAAATGTCTCTTTATCTTCCCACTTTATTCACTTATCAATCTCCACTAACTCCACAATATCTGTTATATTGGAAGTGGAAAGGTCACAGCTATAAGGTATCAATTTTCATTCACTCAAATACATTATATCATTTCATAGTATTCTTTATTCCATTAATTAAGTGAAATCGTTATGAAATGTACATATTCTCTAACAGGAATTTCCATATTAAATGAGAAATTTTGAAAATCTTTTCCAAAGACCGTACTTAATTTTTTTTGATAACATAGGATTGATGTCTTTTCCAATTCAGTATTCTATCGAGGTCAGTATTTACTACTCCTTGCGGCAAATTTCTTAGCCTTTTCCTCCATTATCACAGTAAATGATTCTTCTCCTGTTTCCTCACTAACCTGGAGCAAACATTGTGATTAGAAGTCGTTAGAAACAGAATCCTCCCAAATTGCGTTAACTCTGATACACTGTTTTTTCATCTATCTTCACCAACGTTTTCGCCTTGTTCACCAATTCTGTGAAAAATTCATCGCACCAACAATGAAGGGGTGTTCCCCTTAATCAAATCCATGCTGGGTGTACGAGCTTTCCTTTTTGCATCTGTCATGGACTAAGGTTGAGCATACACAACTGCGGAGTAGTCTCTTCATCACTCAATAGCTTGATCTTATCCTCAATTTTCTGCATCTTGATCAGGACCTTACCTCCCTCTAGACGTACATCATTCCCGCCCTCATAAGATTTGTGTTCCTCATCATCATACCAAATGTTAATATTTTATTGTACATACATAAACAGGATTTTTTATATGCACAATGGTTGTGTGCACAATGGTGCACAAAATTGTGATTCTGGCTACGAACACCAAGATTGGTCATATCATTGGAAAGCTTATGCACGAGAGATCAAAACCTATATGCTTTGGTGTGGTCCCGGCGACCTAAAACCCTATTAAGGACTACTTAATCCACGGGGAAAAGATTTTATAAATTCCCGGCGATGAAATCTACGGTACTGCACCAAAGCATATGGGTTTTAATCTGTCTTGCATAAGCTTTCCAACGGTATGCTCAATTTTGGTGTTCGTAGCCGAAATTGAAATTTCGTGCACCATTGTGCACACATTTCATACATAAGTATGTTTTGTTTTATTACGGAAGTCACATCAGCTTGGCAATTGTGTATAGTAACTTAAAATAGGCCAATGAATTATATAATTATACTTCTAGAAATACTATTAATAAATTAATGACGTTTTAATGAATTAAAATGCACACACAAAATATTAATAAAAAAATACTTTTTTTAATAAAAAAAAGAAAAAAAAGTATACTTTTTTCCCTCATAAGAAAATAATTTCGGGAGAATGGGCCTCTCCTATCAGCTTGGATGTTATACCCATGGGCCATGCGACATAATTTTTTTTTTCTGTACATACGAAATTAAATAATCACTGCTCTCTGTTGTTTCCATTAATGTTTCGTATTCATTGACTCGAATACTGCAGCACAGCAGTACCCGTAGCTCTTTTCCTCTTCCCCATTGCATCTATTTCACATTTGTCCGCTCCTTCTTTTCCCCATACCTTTTCTCCGTTTCTCTCATTCCCCACAACTCATGCAAAGGACAATAATTATGTCGTCTGTTATTTTTCTTTCTGCCCGGATGGGGGTGGTTTTAATTGGATTCCCTAATCGTAATCTTCAATATGTTGATGAAATAAACTGTCTTTGTTTTTATATTGTAGGCTTGTTAGAGTTTCAACTAAGTTTGCTAGATTTCACAAAAAGTTTCAATTAAGTTGAAGTTATATCTTCTTGTTTGCACTACAGACTTCCTTGTAACTCTCATTGTAAAAAACACCTACCAAAAAAAAAACTCTCGTTGTAATAATACTAGTATATGCCCGTGTCCTAAGGCCACGGTGAGCACAAAAATGCCTACAGAAAATGCGTCGGAACAATATGAAGTCGCATGTCATATGAAAGC
>JAOYMZ010015985.1:0-19570 GCA_025802335.1 Pinguicula primuliflora
CAAGAATAATTATATCACATTTAAACTTCGAATTAATTTCAAAATTGCCACTGAGAAAAGCCATTCAAAAGCTATTCATACCTAACTTATGACTTTTAGTTTTTTTCTGACTTTTTTGTAGATAAGCCAAAACAAAAACTGATTTACCAAACATTGCAAAAACAGCTTATGCTGTGGAAAAGACAAAAGGAGCTGTGGAAAATTTGTACAAAACACTGCCTTAGCACAGTAATACATTCCGGGTCAGGAATAATTTAGTCATTTTGCTCCCATTCGGTCCCATTTTTCGGTTGGGTGTTTGGACATTTAGGGTTTCTCTACCAATTTATATTGGTTTGAGAAATAATGTACTACTATATAATTTTTACCATGTTTTTTAAATTTTTATATGTTTTTACCATGCTTACATGTGCAAAGAATAACATTGTTATAATTTCCAATAGCCACGTGCAATATCTATTCATTACATCTTACATGATGACAAAAAATGTATATTGGTCCTATTATTGGCCAATCTTGACCCAAATTCATTCACTCGGAACTTTCAAATATGAAATGTATTATCAATTAAAATGGATTTCCTTGTCCCATGTCTCTCTTATCATTTGACTAGTAAAATTGTGGAAAAATATTTTTTTTAAAGTTATTGGACGACCGTCTTCCTCCACTAAAAGTTTTTATCAGTAAGAATAAGCCCAAATAAAAAACAGAATTAAAAAATTATGTGTACTTGACTCGGCTCAATATCACGGCCCAATCCAGTCTTGGAGGCTCTACATTAACGAGTCACTTTTAAGCATCCTTTTATGTTGTTGGAAGTTTTGGTAGCATCCATGTTTCTCAATCAGCAGCTCCCTCTTTTGCACTGCCTCAATTTTGTGATTTGGCGACCTGCTGCACTCATGTTGAATTCCTCACGACATTTTTGCAATTGCTCCTCAAGGCATCATGCATCGTGATCACCTCATGATCTATGCCGGAAGTGATGGCTAAGAGATTAGCTTATTACCCCCATAGTTTCATAGACTGCGAATTGATTCCTTTAGGGAATCAGGCCATCAGTCGTAACTGTCCAATGTAATATTCATTTTTATCCAAGTTGTTGCACTCTCAGGTCCATTCTGGTAGGGGTGCACAGAATATCCGCGGGTACCGGGTAACGGGTCCGGTTCCGGGTAGCATTTGCTACCCAGTATTTTCGGGTCCGGGTCCGGATCCGGGTATTAGGGTTTAGGGTACCCGGACCCAATAACAAAAAAAAAAATAAAGATTATTTTATTGTTTATTTGTTTGAACCTGGACTTTTGGTTAATTGAAAATCAAGTGTTTCTCTTAAACGAACGATTCCCATATGAAAATCAAGGGTTTCTCTTAGACGAACGATTCCCATCTCTGAGCTCACGAACAGGAGGCGTTCTTCAGGTAAGCATCTCTTCCTTAAACAAATGATTTTGTATGTTGATTAGAGCTGATTCCTCTCTTGCCTTACTCCCCTTCTCCGATAATCTACCTCATTCAACGCCGTATTTCTACTCACATCCGCGGAATGGCAGTAGATTATTGGAGGAGGGGAATACTACGAGGGAGGAGATTTCTGTGTCTGTGGTTGGTGTGTTGGCCAAAACATGATGTGCGGTTGGTGTAAGTGCTGATTTGCAAATTACGTACTACCAAAAAAAGGTAGAAGAAAGTCTTCATTGGCTATGAATAGATAGGCAAAGCAAAGAATAGGATTTTGGTGTCAAAATTAGTGTCGATCTGCAACAGTAATTAAAACTATATATGCTTCAAAACCAAAAGCATTTTAAAATTAGTGTCAATCTGTAGATCATTCATTTCTGCAGATTGTACATACTTATAAGTTATTCAAATTTGCAAAAGAAAAAAAATAACTACAGTTTTTGAATTGAGGTCGAGAGGAGATTTATGTGTATGTGTCTGTTGAGATTTATGTGCACATTGCATTGCTACTTAACTTTTCAGATGTTTGCTCGAAGCATGGAGCATGAGTTATAAGTGCATAATGCGCATTGCTACTTTTCAGATATTTGCTCAAATTTTAGAGCATGAGTTATAGTTGAAAATTGCTCTTTTTCGTTTATTGTAGTATTCTGAGATGAATACTCCTGGACTTCCATCCCTATCCACGGTAGAGCAAATACACAATCTTAATGAGGAAACCGAAGAATTTGTGAACAAAGAGACAGAAGAAATTGAGGGATCCACTAAAAAAAGAAAGGTTCGTTCTGTAGCGTAGGATCATTTTACATTGGTTGAAGGAACAAAGACACCAAAGGCCAAGTGCAATCACGGTGAAATAAACTTACGTGTGACGGATCTTCGCATGACACTTCATCCTTGTTGAAGCATCTGAGAACCTACCGGAAGAAAAAGAAGTAAATTAAAATAGATGTGTTTCAGAAAAAAAAATTACCCATGATGCTTCGAAAGCTCATGGAAGTGAAGTTGGAGAGATGAAATTGGATAAATACGATCTTGTCCTCATACGAAGATATATTGCAGAATTTCTTATCGATGCTGAGCTACCATTTACGATTGTGGAGGGGTAACTCTTATTTCAGTTTATATTTATTTTACGTGTATTTCATTTAGATTGAAATTCGAAACATTTATGAGTAATATTTTAATGACAGGTCTGGATTTAGGAAGTTGTGTAACTTGTTTGAACCCCACTTTAAGATGATCTCACAGATGACAGTTTCACGTAATTGCATGGATATTTACCTTTCTGAGCGTAATTTATTGAAAGAATAACTGTTAGAGCTGGATCCTAGGGTTTGCTTGACAACGGATACTTGGACTTCAATTCAGAATACTAATTACATGAGTGTCACAGGCTCACAACACATTTTATTGACTCGAATTGGAAGCTGCATAAAAACATTCTGGGATTTCGAAAGATAAGTGATCATAAGGGCGTATCCATTTCGAAGGAATTAGAAGACTGTATGAATGAATTTGGACTTGATAAGGTCCTTACAATTACAGTTGATAACGCTACTAACAATGATACGGCTTTGGATAATTTGAAGGAACGACAATTGATGAAGTTTGGTGATGTGGTTGGGTGGAACTATTTGCCAGCATGCAAATCTGCACATGAGATGCGCTACACATATTCTTAATCTTGTTGTACAAGCTGAATTGAATATGCTTGTTTCTTCCGTGCAAAAGATGAGAGCGATTGTGAAGTTTGTAAAAGGTTCACCTAAAAGGACTGATTTTTTCAAGAAATGTGTGGCCAAAGCAGATTTGAGAGCAGGTTGTGGCTTTTTGCAGATGGATGTCCCCACAAGGTGGAATTAAACCTACATCATGTTAGTCTCTATTCAAAAGAATATGAAAACTTTTGAGGAGATGTTTGATGACGAAGATGGAAGTCTGTTTGCTCACTTGACCGAGTGTAAGGAAAAGGAAAAGGGAGTTGTGGGAACTCCTACGAGGTAACATTATCTTATATAAGTTCTATTTTTTTGAGTTTGTTTTTTTGGGTTTGTTTTTTTTGAAGTCTATTTTTTTGAGTCTGTTTTTTTTGAAGTTATGTTCTTAGTCTATCTTATATAATACTTCTGTTCTTTATGTTTTGCATATGTACAGATTTGATTGGGACCGCATCAACAAATTCATTGAGTTTCTCTGACTATTTTATGAAGTCACATTGGCCTTTTCTACATCGAAGCCATATACTGCACATCTTTTTTTCACTAATTTGGAAAATATCAAGTGACAGTTGGATCAATTTCTTGGGAATATGCACCCCACCATTTCAAAAATGAACCGAGTGATGCAAGTGAAATACGACAAGTATTAGGGAGAACTTACAGCTGACAACCCAACAAAGCTTCTACTAAATCGGTAATATTTAATATTCTTCCCCTTATTATTCATTTATATATAAAGATACTATTAATATTGGCTTCAATATTAACAGGTTCTTAATCGTCGCTACTGTTCTTGAACTAAAATATAAAATTTTTTGGTTCCAATTCTATTTTAAAAAGTATATTTGAACCAAGATAAGGGTAACAAGGCTCTCGAATTGATGAGATAAACAATGTGATCACTTTTTGATGAATAAAAAGAGATTTATAACAATTCTTCCACTAGGAGAAGTAGTTTGGCTAGTAGCTCCATGGATCCCGTAGATGGCAGGTATGATTCTTACATGGCTGAAGTAAGCCCTTTGGGTCCAGCGAATGAGTTATATAGATATCTCATGGAAAGTCCCGAGCATCGAAACAACAATTATTACATTTTAGATTGGTGGAAGATGAATGAGTCTAGATTTCCCATATTGGCCAGGATGGCAAGAGATGTGCTTGCGATTCCCATCACAACTGTACCTTCCGAGTCCGTTTTTAGTACCGGAGGCCGTGTTTTAAGTATTTTTAGAAGTTCTTTGGCACCAAAGACGGCAGAGGGATTGCTTTTGACTCAGAATTGATTGAAAGAACATATTGACATCGAGGCTCTAAGTCAAAATGATGGGACAAAAGATCCAGTTACTTATGAACTTGATGAAGGTAATCATAATAGTATTTCATTATGTTTCAAGTATTTATTATTTGTTGTTTAACCTTTCTAATTAAATTCATATACAATATACATTATTAATGCAGAGATGGAACTTGATCCAAAAAGCATTATTGAAGGGATTAGTGGATTAGGCATGCATGATAATGCTAGGTAAGTAAATTTATGACTTTTGTTTTGTTTTTTTGTGAAAGTTCTTATGATACTTATGACTTTCGTTTTGTTTTATAGTTGCAATTAGTTCAACGAGTTGCTGCATATTTTGTTTGGCTTTTGAAGTTGGACTGTTTGGTGGATTTTGATCACTTAAGTTGTCAATCTTGCTGGTTTTGAGGTTGGACGCGAGGAGAAATATGATGAAAACATTAGATTATAGTTTCTGGTTCTGCGATTTCCTTTTGTGCTCTTGCTGTAATATTTATAGTTATAAACCCTTTTTGGTTCTTGTTCTGCTATTACCTCTTGCATACAACGTTTTCCTTATACATTGTTATAAGCAGAATGGGTTTCTGCTCACATTCTATACATAGGTATCCCCTTGGACATCAGTACCAAGGGGATACATTGTTATAACAGAATGGGTGGCACTTACGAAATCATGGAGCAACTTGGGATGTTCCGAAAATTGTCGGAACTGGCGTGCCACAACTTCAACAAGCTTGGAGCAATATATTCCTGGGATTGCACTTACGTTTTGTATTTAGCCATTGGCCAGTGTTTTTAGCTGTTTTGCATTAGGTGGACCAAGTTTTGTTAAAACCCATCAGCTGCCTCATTAACCGGGTAATTATCGGGTACCCGGTACCCGCCTGGTCCGGGTACCGGGTACCCGAACCCCAGGTCCGGGTAGCATTTTTGCTACCCGAAAAAACCTGGTCCGGGTAGGTCACTACCTGGACCCGATGCCCGGTTGTGCAGGCCTATGATTCTGGCATGCCATGTCTCTCAGCTTGCAATGATATAGCAAAAAGGACCGACAGTTAGCAAATGATCCAAGTAACATGTTGTCTAAAAATGTAGACGTGCAAATTGCCTTGCTGCTTGTACCTCATCCGGAGATGATGCTAATGACTAGCATTCATCTCCATGTAATCAAAGACTGCAATGTGATTTGCAAATGGAATCTGGCTCGCAGCCGAAGCATCCCAAATTTTCAATACATTTTCTTTTGATGAATGTGCATGTGAATTCACTGGAAGAGTATCATGTTCTTCTCTTCGCAGATGTAGCAAAATATCTGCTTTTTTTATTCACTTTTAGAGGAAGATCCCTACTACGTAGATTATGTTTGAGTACCGAGACTTTTTCTCTCTGCATGCAGTATTGTTAAGCACCTTCCTGGTAAAGAAGGTTCAGTATAGAAGTTATGATCCCCGTATATGCATCCCCATTTAGCAAGGGAAATTGCTATTGTATGGGATTTCGGGACTGCTTGATATACTTGTAGGTGGCCATGATGCCCCTGTATTTTATGCAACTTTGCATATGCCGAAGCACAATGTAATTAAGGGACCGAGGAACTTCCACCTCAATTAGACTGTCACAGTTTTTGATTTTCAAAAGACATGAGCAGAATACCTCCAATAGGCTGGTGTGGCTAACAGCAGCTGCAGAGAATGCTTCAATCATATGCCCCAGATGCTACGTGGAAAAATGTTTACCATTTAAAATTGTGCGATTTAGTGGCATAATTTGAATTTCTTATTAAAATTATTAATTTATCCATCTATTACAAAATCATTGAAATAGTTATAAAAACTATAAATTTGGACTTTAGATATCTAACGGATATTAGGAATATAGTTATACATAATATTTTTGTATTGATAATATATTTGAATTTTTTTAAATTTATTTTGTAATATATTTTTTCTCAATTTTTTTCTTATTGGAGTTTCAGATTTTAAATACTTGATATCCAAAATTGAACTTATTATTTATTTATTTTAGTAAGATATTTGATTTCGGATATTATGATTCGATATTTAAGCTTTATAGTCGAACACTTATCCAAATATTTTCGGTACAGATTTAACTCAGGGATGGCAATAGTGAGTGCGGGTCAGAGCTGCCTCAGACCCACCCTGTCGGTCCAGTTGACGAACCCAGACCCGCCCCGGTGGAGGCCAGATCCACGTGTCGGGTCCGGTTGAACCTGCCCCATACCTACGAAAATTAGTTTTTTAAGAAATATTACAAAAAAATATATAAGGAATATTGTTTAAAGTATAAAAAGTACCAATAAAAATAAAAAATATATTATATATTTATGCACGGGTGGGGCAGGTCCAAGGCGGGTCACCTAACCCTGCCCCGAATCCACCCAGGCCCACCTATCGGGGCGGGTCGGACCACGCCCATGCGAGAGTGGATCCGGGTCGACTCACCGGGGCGAGCCAGAATTATCAACCCTAATTTTACTATACAAGCTCGAAAACATATATGATACCCGGCAGTGTCGGATTGGTGTATTCCGTATTTGGGGGAAAATATATACTAATATTTGCGCGTTCAATGAAGAATTGAGTAAAAATAAAAAAAATTTATTTTATTTTAAATTTATTAATTTAATACAAAAATGGAGGATAAATTAGAAAATTCACATAAATTTTAAATTCCTTAAATGAAATTATCCTGACTAATAATCATTAGATTTTGAGCCAACATGTTAAAATCCTATGTATTTCTACGTACTAAATACACAATAAATTGTTCAATCTAACATATCCAGTTTTTCCTTTTCTGTGGTATTGTAGTTCACTACAGCAACACTGAGCATCCTGCTTGCGTAGTAGATCCAAGACCCTTAGGGTCCATTTAGATATGATAAATTGGATATCATGGGATGTGATTTATTGAGATAGAACAATTTATCTTGTGTTTGATAAGTAGGAATACATAGGATTTTAAATGTGAGGATATAGTGGAATTTCAAAATTTAATGTTTTTTTTTGGATAAGTTCAAAATCTAATGTTTATTATTCAATAATTTCAAGTAAGAATTTTAAAATTTATGTGAATTTATTAATTTATCCTTTATTTTATATTAAATTAATAAATTTTTTTTTACAATGTGGCTGCAGGAAGACTATGATAAGTCAAGCAGATGAGCAATCATGGGCAGCAGAAAGTAAATCCGAGAGGGGTTAAATCCCATCCCGTCTATCTCACTCCTTTCCCACCCCCCCACATGGCATTTTATGGGTTCCACATGTCAGCATGTGGGACCCACCACCATGTGAGAGAGAGGTGAGAAACGGGTGGGATATAGGGGGTGGGATACAGGGGATGTAGAGGTGACTTTATAACAAATTCACAATATCAACTAACTGTACAGGATACCAGGAAAAAGGAAAATGGCGAAAAAGGATAGCATATTGTGGAATAGTACTTCCAAAAGAAGGAATGCAGGCCTGCAGATGCTGTCTTCAGCTACATTCAGAATGATGGAGTCAGCAAACAGAACTTGGGCTTACAAAGCATGAAGTTGTATCAACCATTTTTCTATTATTGTTTTCGTTTCTGTTTTTTGTTTTTGTTTTGCGCTATTCTTACATGCAAAAACATTTTGTAGGTCGGCTGCCTAATAATTTTTTTTATAAAAAAAATTAAAATAAAATAAAATAAATTGAATTATTATTTTATTTTTCGTCAATTCTTCATTGAACTTACAAATATAGGTATTTATATTTTTCGTCAATTTCGGAATACACAAATCATACCCGACGAGTATCATATATTTTTTTGGGGGATTTGTATATTAAAATCTGTATCCGAAAATTTTCTTGTAGGCATTCGAATATACAACTAAACGTTAGAATCGAAATATATGAAATAAAACATCTTAATAAAATAAAAATTAATAAGTTTAATTTTAGATGCTTCACCCAAAAAAAAGTTTAATTTTAGATGTGCAGTTCTAAAAACCTTAAACTCTGATAAAAAAATTGAAAAAATATATTAAAAAATTAAAAGTGTAAAAAATTCATAAATATTAAAAATATAAAAATATAATTTATAATTATTTTTCAATATATGAAGTCAAATTTTATAATTTCTTATAATTACATTCGATTGAATAAGTACCTAGTATCAGAATTGAGAAATTCTATAGCTCGGATCTTTAGTATTCTATTATTTATTATGTGTGTCTACTATTTAGGCGGAATACCGTCACCCAGTCTTACTAAGAAACTGAAAGAAACCCCCAAAGCAAAAGAAGGGGTGGAAAACGACGAAAAATGGGTGGAAAACGAAAGAAATTATGAAATGCTTATTTTGGAAGAGTCTTATCTAAATCATACCAATGAAAATCTTGACAATTCACGATTGACATTTTTTTTCTAAAAATAAGGATACTTCGAACATCTAGGCATCTTTCAATTCCCATCAATCTAATCGTTCAGCATAACCTAATAATAGGAACTGGATTCTATAAATTCATTCAAAAATGAAATTCTATAAAATAAAATTCTTTTAAAATAAAATTCTTATCAAATAAAATTTTTCCACTTTTTTACATATTTTAAAAGAAAGTCTGATCCTTGTAGCTAGATCAAGACTTAGATTGAGATCAAATCTAACAATTCATTACAACTATTGATTAGAATTTTTTTATTCTTCTTCCTTTTCTTTCGTCGAATTGGATCTACTACTAGTATTTCTATTTTTTACTCGAAAATGAACCAATTTCTTAAAAAAAATTGGACGGGGGAGTTCCAAGAAAAAACTCTATCTACAACTATGAAAAGACAATTTATAGATAGCGTATCGACTTAAATTGAATTGTGCAAATATGACAATCTCTTTCATTGTAAAGATTTTTCTCTTAAAAACCATCAACAGGAAACGAAAGGAAGAAATAATTTATTTAGCACTTCCTTTTGATACTGATTGAAATTGCATTGCTGTGTCAGAAGAAGGATAGCTATACTGATTTAGTATACTCTAAAGATGCCCTTGGTACAATATTGTTGATCCTAAAAATATTAAAAATTAATTAATTAATTAATACTTATTATTTTCTTCGTACTAGACATTATTGATCCAAAATTTTCTGGCCTTTAGCATTTTTTGTTCGAAAAATTGGAGTCAAATGCTATGAATTACTTATGTTGCTCAACTAATTTGGTAGGGTTCTACTTCTAATAAATTATAAAAAAATGAATTCGTTTTTTATAAGTAAGGTATGATTTTCATTAATAATCCCACATTTTGCCCAAATAAGGCAAATTAGGGCACGAAATTTACAATCACAATTCTCGGCTCTCGGCTTCCTCTCAATTTTACATTCATGTCTCCAGTTTTATCAGATGCCTCTTTCCTCGTCAATCTAGCGTCGACCATCATCCAACACAAAACTCCGGGTGGCACAACCATTTACCAAAACCAATCGCAGGTAGGAGCAAATTATGGTGCTTCAAGTTCCACCAGAGCTGCAATTTGATTTGCTCACGGACTTCCTCAACAAATTGTGTTGTATTCTCAAATACCTTACCATTCCTTAACTTCTAGATGTGCCAGACAATTTGCTGCCAGAGTGCATTCCAGATTTGCGCTTTCCATGGCGGAGCAGCAACACCCATAATTGGAGGTGAGATTTCAATTCAATCGGCCAAGCACCCTGTATTCTCAACCGAGTAGCTATGTGATCCCAAATCTATTGCGATTTAGTACAAATGAGGAATAGGTGATGCATTGTTTCTGGCACTTGCGCATATAACGGACAAAGAACTGAATTTATGTTCACTCCCCTTCGTTGCAGATTATCAAGTGTGGGCACCCCACTTTGCAACAGCTTCCAGGTAAAACTTTGTATTTTGAATGGCAATATGTTGTTCCATGCCAATGTAGCCCCTTCATTTGCCTCGTTATTATTCCAGATGATCTGCATCTACTTGTAATAGAAATCGACTGTCTGATACATTTTCCTTGTAGGGTCTGTCCATTCCCAACAATCTGGGGCATTTCTCCTAGCTGGAGCAGACAAAAGGAGGGTAGAAAGTTCAACAAACTCAAGTGGTGCCTCAATTGGATCAGTGAGAGCCGTGACCATTGCCACACCCAGGTATTCTCCACAAAATACCCTTATCTGCTACATATATCTGCTTACCCCCTGCATAGTAGTACAAACTCGGATACTTAAGTGAGAAAGGTTCACTACTCAGCCAACTATCTTGCCAAAAACGAGTCTTGGAACCATCCCCTATTTTCCTTCTCAACTTCTCATAGAACCAGGGCTTGAGAATAACAGAATTTGTGATATCTTGCCACCCTATAGAAGTGTCTGCACTAACATTCGATGCCAAGTTATCTCTACTCATCGTCAAGTCTCCATATCTTCCTTGTATCACTTTCTTCCACAGTTGACCTCCGTCAATCCGTAGATTGCTTGGCCATTTGCCAAGTAAAGCCAAGTTAAATTTCTTTAGCTATTTAATTCCTAGTCCACCTCTTTCCTTAGGATAACACACCTTTCTCCAACTGATCCAGGCAATCCGCCTTCTTTCCTCACCTTTTGCTCCATGAATTGTTAACACATTTTGCTTTTTCATGAGCAAAAAACAAATTAGAGATCAATTTCAATGAACTTTATTAGACCATGTTGACTCGTAAATGGGTGATAAATGCGGTAATAATTTATGTACCTTGAAATGCATACCCGAAATACTCGTGTAGTGGCGACCTAATAATTTTGATTTTGGCGATTTAAATTAATATTAAGAATTTGGTTAATCATTTTATACTTTAAACTCATTCAATTTTTAGATTCTATGAGGTGATACCATGAGGCACAAGTACAAGTAGATTAACCCTTTTCTAGTAACATGGGATGGGACTGCTTCAAGAATAGCACAACTTAACTCTGAATAATTCTATACCAGACGAAATCGTTGCACCAAAATCGGACGAAATACAGGTGAGAGGTAATCATTGGATGCCAAAAAGTGTTGGCAATAACATGGACGAGTTATATCCCGCTGGCTATTTTTCTTCCACTTTTCTTCTGCTAATTTAGTCCGGTATAACACATCTCCTTAACTCAAATCTTTTTGGATAGAAGATATTAAGTTCATTTCCCTATACTACTACCTATTGATGAGGAAATCAATTGGGGATCCAAACCACAAAAAATCTCAAATGTTTGGTTCATGCATACGGATTTAATGGATTTGACAAGGTTATATTCTCTTTCACTTATTAAAAAAAGGTTATATTATCTTTCACTTATTAAAAAAAGGTTATATTATATTTCACTTATTAAAAAAAAGGTTATATTATCTAACCGAAAATGAAAGAGCCAAGAACTAAACTTAAATGGTAGAACACGAAAGTCTTTGGACAACTAAACACCAAAAAATTCAGAATTAAGAGGAACTTCTGAAAACCTTGGACTTGAAGATGGAAGTTAATAATAATAGCAAGAAAGAAAGCTCGAGAAGAAATGATTACATTGCAAAAAATGCAAGACAACTTGATTTACCAGAAATCAAGAAATAAATGGTTGAACAAGAATGATGTCAATATGAAATTCTTTCATGTAGAAGTCAGACCTAATAGATCATGTAACACCATAAAGGGCATGATTGTTGGTGGAAGCTGGCAAACTGAAGTTCAAACAGCGAAAACACATATAAATGAACAATTGAGAGTGCATTTTACAGAGACTTAGGGAAGAAGACTAAGGGTCCAAGGGTTAACTAGATATTAGACCGACCAAGCCCCAAAAACAGTGATCAAACTTTTGAGAAAGGCTTTCTCTAAGTTCCTATGGAATGGTCAGATGTGTGCAGAGAACTAGAGCAAGGGGGGCTTGGCATGAAATTAACTAGAGCAAGGGGGGCTTAGCTTTCTCTTGTCAATGGGTTCCATGTATGTTTGTCAATATGTACTTCACTTCGTTTTATTAATGAAATTAAACTTGCTTTGCTAAAAAAAGATATTAGACCGACCATAAAATCAGGATGATGACAGTTTGCTAAATGTACCTTTTAAAGAGGCGGGGTCTGGTCTAGGATACAATCGTGTGGGAGTAATAAAAGCCCAGGTACGATGGTTTTAATTTTAGGTTTATAAAGAAGTTGTGGGAACTTCTAAAGGCAGGCATCCTGAAATTTCTACTAAATTGCATAAAGGGATTAATGAAACTTTAGTGGTTCTGGCCCCTAAAGCAGCACTGCAGAATAGGGGGCCAAACCGAATTTTGGGTTCGTGTAGTGCACTACCCAAACACGGACCCAAAAAATCGGATAATAATTTTTATTATCCGTATCCGAGCTCGGGTACCCGATACCCGAACTCGACGGGTATCGCGTACCTAATACCGGATATGGGTAATACCCGTTTTTTAGTGAAGTTCAACCATCTAATATTTTTTTATAACTTTGGGCTTCGGATTAAACAGTTAATACCTAAAACCCATAAAACAATCAAATAAACAATTATTGTTTATAAAACAAAAGGAAGCTTGTCTCATCTATTTATCCTCTAACAAAAGTCCCAAAAGGTGGTATAAATAGAGGAGAAAAGCTCTAACTTTTCTACAACATTTTCGAGTTAAGAGTTAAAAACTCTCGAGAGTTAGGCTGTGTTTAGCAAATCTGACTGATAATGTGACTGATGACTGATAAGGTGACTGGTGACTGGTAACTAATAAGGTGACTGATGAGGTGACTGATGAGGTGACTGATAAGGTGACCTGATAAGGTGACTGATTTGATTAAACTTGTTTCGTAAATTTACCTAATAAGGTGATCGATTTGCATAAAATGACATAAAGTACACTATTTTATATTGTTATTGTATTTTTTAATAATAATCTATATCATAATTATTATTAAATAACAAAAACATTTCTTAGCTTCAATAATTTTAATTTATTTTCTAAATAAATAGTTATTATTTTAAATATTAATAATAAAGTTTAGAATAATGAAAATAATATACTTATGGTAGAGACGTATAGGTATATAAAGTCAAGGATAAAATTGGAATGAAAGACTTATAAGTTACCTTATTTTTAAATTAGGCTGAAAAAATGCATTTTCAAATCAGTTACCTTATAAGTCATAAGGTGGTCGTTCACGTAACAGACTTATTTTGTCGAACTGACTTATAAGACAGAATTGACTGATAAGGTGACTTATAAGTCGACGTTAAACACAGCCTTAATATAACTCTCGAATTAAAAAAGAATTTAACTCAGTATGTAAATTCTTGAGTTAAAAAAATTTAACTTTTGAGAGTAAATTTTAACTCTCAAGTTAAAAAAAATTTAACTCTTGAGAGTAAATTTTAACTCTTGAGTTAACTCTAGTTGATTTTAAAAATTAAAAATGTAGTTGGCTATGTAAGAAATTTAAAAAAAAATTATTTTACCCAAACTCATTGTTTTTCTTATTTTCGGGCACCCAAACCCTAAACCCCCATATCCGGATTAGGACCCGAAATTTTCAGGTAATAAAAAAATTATTCGGAACCGGAATCGATATCCAGTACCCGACGGGTATCGGGTTCGGATACCGGGTCGGTTCCGGGTAACCCGGTATCCACGGATAATTTGGACACCCCTACTACAAAATGTTGCCGATTTAGGCATAGCTCAATGGTGGGGTACCTGTACAAAATTCTATCCAAACTGATTTCAGCCAATCAAACAAGTTTTGTAGCTAAAAGATATATTTTGAATAGTGTCACAGTGGTAAAATAGATAGTATATGTCTAAGAAGCAAAGTCCAAGAAAAAAGCTGTTCCCTAATTAAAGTGAATTTTGAGAAAGACATTGATGGTGTAAGTTGGGGATATCTTTGGGAAGTAATGCAAGCTATGAGTTTTGATTAGAGATAGATGGCTTAGATTAAAGAATGTGTGTAGACTTGAAGAATTTGAATAACAGTTATGGAAGCCCATGGGCGAAAATTCAAGATGGAAAGATGATTGGGATGGAGTGATTATATCACCTCTACCTTTTGCATTAGTTATTGAATGATTAAATATAATACTTGAAAAGGTAGCCATAAGAGGGATTATATAAGGATTTCAAGTAGGCTAAAACATTCTTAGGCTATGTTTACATGTTCTACTGAAAAATTGTTTTTGGCTTTTTAACCGCACAAGCACTTTTTACACTGTTTGTGATTTTGGTTTCTAGTAGTGGAAAAGCTCCCAAAAGCCCAAAAGTCAAAAGCTCCCTTGGAGTTGCTTCTCGAAGTCTTAAGACGGTGATAATTTTGTAATTATTTCAAAATTCACTTTTAAAATAATTTTGTCTATATAAACAAATTGATAATACCAAAATATCCAAATATTTCTCTGTAATACATCCAGTTTGTCACACTATTTGTTTAACTTTTGCGACAGTAAAGCCCTCAGTGCAAACACTTTATAACTTCTTTATAAAATCACCTTTTTTAAAAGTCCTCCTAAAAAGTCAAAAATAATTTTTCAGTAGAACTTAATTTTTAAAATCAACTTGGGATTCCTCCCTGGTGAGAATGCTCTCCAGTTCCTCTCGCACAGAGGCTTCTAGTTTTCGTAGATATCCGATAGGCTGAGCTGCATAGCATTTTTGTAATCCTGTCAACTGGCTCAGTAACCTTCTTTTGTGCCGGTAAACATCTCTAAATATATGTTTTCACTCATCAATGCTACTGCTGAGGTGATGTAAGGCATCAATTAAAGAACAATCTCCTTTCCACTTTCCCGAAAGCCATATCTTCCACTTAGGGTGAGCTTCCCATGAAGTATAATAACAAAAAGGGGGTCGATGACCTGGTAGTATCAACCTTGCGTGCCAAAGGAAATGCAAATGAGTGAATGATCAGAAGAAACTCTTGGTAAGTGAGTAACTTGGCAGCGACTGAAAATGCTGAAAATGAATGCACCATTTAGGCTCTAGTCGATCCTCTCATGGCACCTCCCCGAGCCCAGGTAAAACGATATACAGTAAAACTCAGGTCATTTAGCTCAGCACAATGAACCCATCTATTAAAGTGTGGGCAACCCGGATTGGATCTTCCTCCTGTCTTATCATCCCTGTGCAAAAAGGCATTAAAATCTCCCATCGATAACTAGGGTAAGGACACAGAATCAGCAATCTATGTAAGCTTTTCCCAAAGATTTCTCCTTAACCTAGGGTTTGGAGAACCATACACAGCTGTAATGTTAAAAGTGGCAATGTTGCCATACTGCACATACATGTGAATAAATTGCCAATCATAGGAGATAATGGAAACTGAAAGAAGGTCACACCATAAGACCCAAATATCCCCAGAAAAGCCTTGTGCTTCAATTTTAAATGATTGATTAAAGCCATTGCCTTTGCATATAATTTTATCCGCATCAGTGCCACTAGTACGTGGCTCCAACAAAATAATCATGGTTGTTTTATTAAACCGAATTAGGTCTAACAGAGTAGAAAATATAGTGGTATTCTCAATTCCTTGGGCATTCCAAGATAATATTTTAATATCCATAAAACTGGTTAAGTAATTTAAAAGAAGGGAGAAGGTGATACAGCTACCCATCTAAGGTAACCATCTCTGGCGAACGGTGGTCCTCAGCAAGTGTTTCTTTCGCTACAGGAACTTCAGGTAGATTTTTTCCCAGCATTTCCTCTTCCAACTCCGCAACTGCATGCGGATCAGTGCCCGGCACTAGCTCCTTTGGCGGGCAAGATCTTCCCGCATGCTGGAGTTTATTGATGAAAAACGAATTCCCAAAGTGGAAACCTGACTTATCATGCTGTTTTGTGTGGGCACCAAGGCCTTGCACTCGTGGACCGGGTGTGAGACCTGTAGATTCAGAAGCTAAAGAGTGAGGCAGATTAATTGTAACATGATTAGAACTAGATGAAGCCCCAGGATGGAAAGATGGAGAAATAGTAGAAGCAAAGAGTTCTCCCGATTTTCTCATGAAGGATGTCTGACCAGACTGTGGGTAGAGAGTTGAGAACTTGTTTCTCTTAGACCCAGAGGAGCTATTCGGAGTTAAAGATTTCCTTTTACCCATAGCCTTTGGGAGTCCAGATTTGGGTGGAGTAGATTTGCGCCTTTTTGTAGATTGAGAAATGCCCTGGTCCGAAATAACCTTCGGGCCTGGCCTTGCAATTTTATTTGAGCCCATAAACTCCAAATCATCCTCTAAAATTTCCAAAGCGGTGAACCAAGATTTAGCTACATGGATAGGGGCCGCTGAGACGGGTTCTTTATTAGGGCACCGCCTTTTTTTCGGGGCCACCAACCATGGACTAACCTTTGACAAATCATCGATCACGGGTAATTGGAGATAACTTGGGACTTGATTGATGCTGTATTTCCTAGAATAATTAGTTCCTGCCAATATGCCTTCAGCTTCGCTATTCCAAACAGGAGGAAGTGGTTGCTGACCGTTGGATGAAATTTCTTTGTCATGAGAAGAATGATCATGAAGATTGCTCTGCTGATTTCCCCTAACAGCTGAATCTCCAATAATAGATCCCTTAACGGTCAGATTTTGACCATTGACTGCTACCACTGAAGAGCTTACGACTGGATTTTCTGGCGATGCAACTCGGTACTGGCAAACTGCCTCAGTATGACCAAAACGAGCACACGAAAAGCAAATTTCATGTAAATCTTCATATTGAATTGGGAATGATTTCCCATCCACCTTAACCGCAAGCGTGAGGGGATTTTGTAGATCTAGTCGAATAGCCACTCTAGCAAATAGTCCACATTCCTGTGAGAGAGTATGAGCATCCGCTTTAGATAATCACCTATAGGAAGAACGATTGCCCGTAATAGATCTTCAAGGAAATATTGTGTAGAGAGGCCAAGGATGCGGATCCAAGTAGCAACATTTTCAATATGATCCATCTTCATGTTGAAATCACGATGCCAAGGAAAAACACGGATGTAGTGGCTAGCAATGGTGTGTGGTCCTTCAAACAACGCTTTGTTGTAGTCCTCACGATTAGAACAACGAAGAAGATAAAAACCATTGTCAATATCAACCAATTTCAAATCACCCTTCGGTTTCCAATGAACATGTAGATTCCGCATAAGTGATTGATAACCCATGTACCTCGCTAGAGGCCGAGTGATTAGGGCATTCTTCATACTGTCATCCATCTGTTTTTGAACATTTTCTACGAACGTGATAGAATGTCTCCCTTTGCTTTGTGCATAAATCACTTCACCAGGACATAACTTAATCGACTTACGAGAGGAAGAAGAGCCTTGCGCCAACAATGATTTGTAAGAATGCGGAGCTGAATCCGTTGAAGGTAGCAAAATCCCGTTCTTCTGGGATTCTGCCTGAGTATTCAATGGGGCCTCCAGGGATGGTGGTTCCGCCGGCAGAACTTTCAGCAACGGTGGAAAATCGACAGCCAATCCAATATCCATATCCTCCATCGGAAGGATAGACGGAAGAAACACAATGAGAACTTGATTTTTTACAGTGAGTCATCAGCAATTTGGAAAATGGTTCAGTGGAAGATATCAAATGTTTTGAGCAGGTACGACCTTTTGAACTATGTTTAAGACTTGAGATCCTTTTTTTCAAGTCACTTAACTTAAAGCTAAAATAATGAAGGATGACATCCACCCTTTGATAGCAATCAACACGCCAGTGAGTGACGAATTCAATGCAAATTTGCCCCTATTGGATTGAAATGATGAAAATACATCGCATTTGGCCATTAATCTTGCAAAGTATGGCAGATTTGGAATACGAGAAACAAAATCATTTTAAACCAGAGAAATGCCTTTTGTACTACATGAAACCAAAATTTTAAACCGAATATATGCGAAATTACCAAAATACCCCTGCCTTGACAGTGTTGCTGTGCTTAGTGGCGAGGGTATTTTGGTCATTTCTCATATATTCGGTTTAAAATTTTGGTTGTTGAGTAGTGCGAATAGCACGGCTCTTTAAACCAAGACATGCACAATATTTTGTTTGCTCGAAAAATCAACTATATGTGCACTTCGATTTGATCTAAAGCCATATAAGCGTCCTAAACGAGTATTCAAACAGAGCGGAGGGCAACCGTCGAGCATCTAGATGATCGCATTCTCGAACATATTATTGTTAAACTAAATTTTATATGGTTTAAATTTTTTTAACCAATTGCCAATTTTCTTATAATAAAAATGACATCCTTTGATGCACATGCACGAAGCATGTTATAGCATGTATCTAATTCACTACAATTAGCCTATGTGAGGCCGGTAATCTTGGCTCAAACCTGAAACCGAAAGCAGATTTATCAGTGAGTCAGAAAATAAGAACAGATCTAAAAAATAACTTTTCGGAAATCGAAATACTCCTGTATTTGATGGATCTATGTATGCCGAGGTGAGATCTGTTGTAGCTCTTCATAGTAAGTGCAAAAGAACAATAAAAATTCAACCCGTCAGTTTAGAGGTTTCAGAGATTCAGCAACTTCCGACTTCAAAACTACGAAATCTTCAGTTCAAAACAACCGGAATAGAGGAAGGAGTCCAGATCTGGGCTCAAATTCAGCCAGAAACTGAAGAACAAAGGCAATTTTGAGTGAAATGTGAAAGTTCGAATGAGGGTTTCGAAGAGAGAGGCAAATCGCGCAGTCAGGAGAGTTTCGAGCAGTATAGTGTGTATTGTGAGATAGAGAAACCTAAAAACGTTTAAGTACCATGGGCCAGCGAAAAATATGTAAGTGTAACGGGCTGGAGGGATTAATTGAAGTGACCCAAATATACAAACGAACGAGTCAAGTCTTATGGGCTCAGGGAATTAATTCAAAGGGCCAAGTAAATAAGAAATGTAAATAGCCCAAAACCCAACAAGTCCCTAAGTGGCAGCTGGGCCAGGAAGAAAAATGATCAAACCCAGAACACAGAAACAAAGCCCACTCTGAATTTAGGCCCAGAAATTAACTCACAGGCCGTACCCTAAATCATAAGCCAGAAAACTCGTAGATTAGACGACTCAATCATGTAAACGGAAGAAGTAGTAGCATTTTCATTAACATGAGGCTTGATAGCCATTACAT
>JAOYMZ010015996.1:0-19569 GCA_025802335.1 Pinguicula primuliflora
AACCATCGCATAGACGCTGTGTATGGTGTGCTGAGATGGAAGAGACTATACAACATCTGTTTTTTGATTGTGCAGAGGCAAAAGAGATCTGGAGTCATATATAAGTGGTTGGAGGTTGCGCAGGTGGAGAAGACAGTTCTTATGGAACATTTGCAAGACCATATGAAGCTGGTAAAAGGGAAACTAAGTGCAAAAATATGGAAAGCCATCTGGATGTCTACACTTTGGCATCTCTGGTTGGATCGAAACTGCGTGAGATTTGATGGTGAAGGAACTGTAAATATTGTAGAAAGTATCAAACTCTCGGTCTGGTACTGGCTCGTGGCACATAAGCGTGCTCCAGTGACGTCCACAACTTCGGACTGGTTGTTATCCCCTCGGTTATGTATGAACATAAAGCTTAGATAGGCTGTAGCCTTGTCAGTTGTGCTATGGAGGAAAGTTTTTACCCTTCATTGTATTCTTTATACAGTTTTGAGGAGAAATGAAATCATTTACTTACCCAAAAAAATAATAATAACACTCATTCCCGCCAACCCAACCATCGTTACAATTTTTCGGTCGTCGGCAAAAACAAATCAACATTTTCCTTCTATTCTAAGCTCAATTTATCCGGAAACACATTCAAAGAGAGCGAGAGGAACAGAGAGACCTAGAGCATCATCAGGCGCTGCGTGAATGGAGGGAATCTAATCCGTGTTCCATTTTTTAAAGTGTGTTTAATTCTGAATTCTAACTGATTTATGGACAGGATTATTTAATTTTCGGTATGGGTCATGCATTTTGGTGTGAGAATTTCAATTCTCATATCCGAACGTTCTTTCTTTGAGTTAATTCAGTCGATTTGTCATCAAGAATACAGGCTGTGGCCTGCGTTCGGTCACCCGACACCTTACAGTTGTGATGACCGTGCTTGGTCGAGTAACCCGACTCCTTGATCTAATCAGTGTTCTATTTTTGAAGGTGCGTTTGATTCTGAATTCTAGCTGATTTATGGACAAGATTATTTAGTTCTCGATATGGGTCATGAATTTTGGTATGATAATTTCAATTCTGTGATCCGAACGTTCATTCTCTGGGGTTAATTTAGTGATTTGTGGTCAAGAGACAAGAATACAGGCCACAGCCTGCGTTCGATCACCCGACACCTGTAATTGTGATTACTGTGCTTGGTCGAGTAACCCGACTCCTTGATTCTACGTATTTATATTATATACACTGCGCTGTTTTCTATTATTTGCAGATGAAGCTGACTTTATTTTATCAGATTGTAAATCTTAATGAAGTAAAGGATCTTCCGAAGCTTATAGGAACAGGCATCGCCTGTAGTTTGAGAGTTGTTCAAATCGAGGAGAACCTATCAATCACATCTTTATTAGATATCATTTACACTAGATATGGTCTTAGTACAGATACAACAGATTTAGTTTTGCAGTACAATCCCAAAAAGAAGTTCGACCATGCAGCAGAGTCTACCATTTTTCTGCGTGATGATGGCGCTGTGGGATTTTTAAACCAACGTGAAAATAAGGATTCAACGAGACATATCTTGGAAGTTGTTTTGCGTCCAAAGGGAGTGGCAGAATGCACGCAGGCTGGCTCCATGGTTATGCCGAGACATGAGTCCGTGACAATTAATGTGGCAACGAGTGAGACCAAAGTTAACGGACTGGTTGCACGTAAGCTCAGCATCAACGAGACAGAAATTGTGGGGAACATTCAAGCCAAGTCACCTTGTGTAGATGTGTTTGCAGCAGTAAATAAATCTGACACGAGATCACACAGTCTTAACTCGCCGGTACTGGACTACGAAAGGGTGCATGACTAGGAAGCATGTCGCGACATACATCTTCATGTCGTTCCCATCAATGCACTTTTTCCTTCCTCAAAGGTCATGGAAAGAAGAGAGGAAGGCCAATTTTTCCACATTCTACATCAGAAGGCGAAGCAATAATGAAGCGCAAGAATCACTGCCATAAGTGCGGTGTTCTCGGACACTATGCGAAGACATGCAATAGTGGATGTATTGATGAGGACAACGAAACTACAAGTGGATGGCGGGAGTGAGGGCTGCAGTTCGTCTCGTGCCCTTTCCAATTTTTCATTTGCTGAATATTTGATTGAGACTTGAGAATAAGGATTCAGTTGTATTTCATTTCATTTATGTAGTTGGGAATTCAGTTATATTCATTACTTAATCATAATCTATTCATTAGCCGAATCATGTTCTGTAAAAATATTCACCACTTTCAATATGTCGGGTATAACGCGGCGTACGAGTAAAGCGAGAACCTATGTGGAAGCACATAATCCGTTCTATTCACATCGGACGGAATAGCGCAACTATACGTGGTAGACCCGAAAATGCCATCGGGCATTAAATATTTAACAATAAACAAGTGAACTCGGACAATTGTGAATATCCCGGAAGAGACATTCGTGCTCTACCTATACTATACTAAGCACAATATACGTGGTAAACTCGGATAATGCAGTCGGGCCCTAAACTATTAGACAAACAACACAATCGACAGGAACGCGACCCGTCGTGGTTATCCTGTAATTCATAGTTCTATTCTATCCACGTCTGACGGTATGAGCTCGACTATACGTGATAATCCCGGTTATCTCAGTCGGGCCCTAAATAATTAAACAAATAAAGCAATCGACTTGACTGCGACCCATCGTGATTATCCCGGAATAGGCTTTCGTGTTCCAACTATACTGTATTAAGCAATGCATACATGGTAAACCCGGATAATGCAGTCGACCCCTAAACTATTAAATAAGCAAAGCGATCGACAAGACTGCAACCTATCATTGTCATACCGGAAGAGTCATTCGTGCTCTAATTATCTTATAATCCACGGTTCTGTCCACATCTGATGGTACGAGCTCGAATATACGTGGTAATCCCGGTGACCTCCGTCTAGCCCTAACTAGTAAACAAATAAAGCAATCAATAGGACTGCGACCTATCATGGTTATCTCGAAAGAGACCTTCGTGCTCCCACTATACTGTATTAACCACCACATACGTGGTAAACTCGAATAATGTAGTCGGGTCATAGACTATTAAACAAACAAAGCGAATCAACACGACCGCAACCTGTCGTTGGCATCCTGAAAGAATCATTCGTGCTGCAATTATCTTATAATCCATGGTTCTATCCACATCTGACGGTACGAGCTCGACTATACGTGGTAATCTCGATTACCTTAGTCGGGCCCTAAACTATAAAACAAATAAAGCAATCGACTATACGTGGTAAACGCGGATAATGCAGTCAGACCCTACAAAATTACGCTAAACATAATTTAAATTTCGTTTAAATTATGCATGGACTCATAATTGTGATTTGATTCATCACTTTCACACAGTTTAAATTTCATTTAACGCTTATATAAACTGTGAGACGAACAATGTATGATTGATTCACATCTAAGAGTCAAGATAAGTTGCTCTTACGAGTTATGTAATGAAGTCTCTTTGTTTCCAATCTTCTTGAAAATATTGTCTCCAATCCCACAAGTGTTTTAGCAGTTAATACCCGATAAAAAATAATGTATTCACATGCATGTCGAGTCCATTTATACTCACTTAGCGTGCCAAATAGAGTAATGTGAGTTTTTTTAAAAAATATTTTAGTCATAATTAAATACCCAAATAGCAAAGTCGGAAATAATTCATCAGTCAACAAAACAACGATGTATTCGTGGATAATCCAGACATCTCAGTCGGACCCTTACCCTAAATCCGAAACCTCAAATACTTGTTTATTTGAATACTTATCCAAACAAATAGGTATTTAAAATAAAATACTGTGTGTGTAGTCTTTTCATATAGACTGCTCGTGTAGTCTTTACATAGACTGCACGTCTTTCCATGAGCAGAGTGATTCATATTCTGTTGAACAGCCGGAACAATGATGATCATTCAAGATCTTGTTCTATAAATAGATATAATAATAACCTAAGAAAACTACTCCTCCCTTACTCATTCGTAAGTATGGTTACCAACGACGCTTCCTTCTCCGATTTCGTCCCCACTAGAATAAGGCATACTATATTATTTTGTGCAGTTATCTTTATCCTGAAAGACAAACCAACAGCCTTCTACCAATTACACCCCCACCCTCCAAACAGTTTATTTGCCAGTGAAGTGGTGCTGATGTGTCTTCCGAGATAAAGTGAGCTGTCCCTAATAGACTTTGCACGCTCCATTAATAAGCACCAACGCTTGATATCGCCATGGCCCTTTTCTAACAAGGAGACTTGCACCCTCATATGGTTGGTTTTTCGTTTGCAACAGATATGAGATGCAGTCTGACATTGGAAGGAAACTTACTTTTTCTTTTGCCATCTTAATGTCATCCACAAGATTTGCTGAACATGAATCTCCATCAAACGGCCATCTCTAGGCGATCACCTACTATTCCCATACTTTGTTGTAATGTTATCTTTGCTGTTAATGTAGTGTTCGCTTCATCACAAACGACCATCTCTAGGCGATCGACTACACGGTAGAAGTGGTGCTGGTGTGTCTTCTGGGATAAAGTTAGCTGCTCCACAGTGAATATTTCAGTTCAGAAAAGAAAATTTGGATTGGGACTAACACGCTTCAGCCGAACCGACCGAGATCCCAGGAATGACTTGATCGTTCACAGCAATATTTATTTTTGTAACTTTATTTTTGTATAATTGAAATGAAAGGATTATCATAATCGATATATGAGTATTATTTAAAATGATTAATTCTGTATAAAATCTTAATTAAACTTGGATCAAAAGAGCACACACACGTACACTTCGAATAGTGCATTCGTTCCTCTCACCGCAGTCGAGGTTCTGACGTTACGTATAAATCCAAAAGTGTAATAATTATTAATTAAGCCGATGCAAAACTGATTTGCTCAAGCGACACCACAGTCGTGATATCGACAGTCGACATAGACTGCGGGCCCTTATCCTAAACCCTAAATCCTAAATCTAAAGTATTTATTTATTTTAATACTTAATCCAAAAAAATAAAATAAAATATTGCGCGTGTAGCCTTTTCATAATCTGCGCGTATCACGTCTTTTCAATAACAAACCATATTTTTTCATATTCTTGTGATGTTGAACAGCACCAGTTGCAACGATGCAGCAATTATGATAATTCCAGCCTCGTTCCTATAAATACAACATCTAGATTAAACCCAAACCTACTCATACACAAATCACAACATGTTTGCCTGACTTCGCTTTCTTCTCTAGTGAAGTGAAGTGGTGTGTCATCCAGGATAAAGAGAGCTGCCCATCGGCACGGAAGGGAAAGCTTTCGAGTGATTTCACTTTCTTCTCCAGTAATTGTTCTGCAAATGGGCAGACATACTGCACGAATTCAAACTGCACTGTCCGAAAATGTAAAACTTGTAAAGTGGTGTTGGTGTGTCTTCCGGGATAAAAGAATTGTCCGAATCTGGTCAATGATTTGGATCAACACGGAATTGTCAATTGGTTTCACCTCCAAGATGACGAGATCATTAGCATAGTTCATTGTGTCAATTTACCAATGTAATGAAGCATGTCTTTCAGTTTCTTTGGCGATGATTATGTAACTAACTGTCGACATTGATCGATGGAATTGATTATTAATAAAACTGACAAACACATTGATATGATGTATTATAAAACAATGTAATGAAGCATCTATGTGCGTCGTTTCATGTTCTGAGTTGATGGGATGGATTGGAACGTAAAGGACGACAATCAATTATCGTCGGGTTTACCACGATTGAACGACATTGATGTCGAGTAAATCATGAAGGTTTTCTTCGACTGATTCAGCATCATGGTTGGCGGTATCCGAGGCAACATCACCCAACATCGTCACAGATAGGTTCTTAGTGGCATCGAGGTTATCCAGACTGACAGTCATGATATCGACAGCTGGGATGCCGACAGTCGTGATACCGACAGCCGTGACGCTGACAGCCATGATGCCGATAGCCGTGATGCCGACAGCCGTGATGCCGACAGTCATGACGCCGACAGCCGTCACGCCGACAGTCATGATACCGACAGTCGTAATACACCCGATGATTGGAGTCATCCGCGTGCGTATTTGAGCAACTCTCGTCGGACGGACAGTTGGTTGTCCAATTTATCCTCACTATAACGACATATTGAAAGCGATTCGATTCGAGGTTGAAGGGACATCTTGTTCAATTTGGAAGGTTGTCCTTTCGACGGAGATGGGTAAGTGAAAAGTCTGCAACGACGACATCCATGGTTTGAACTTTTAAACTCTAGGTTTTTCACAATCGGAGATGATAAAGTAAAAACCTTTCCGGCAATACCGTGTGAGCGTACGATAGTGGTAATTGTTTGATCAAAGTCCTTGTCCACGTCTGAGGATTTGTCGACTGACATGCTGAAGGAATCTAGTCGAGGTTTTCGATTGAAGAGTCCAGGTTTGTAATTTTACGAGGAGGTTTTCCTTTCGATGGAGATGATTAGTGAAAAGTCTTCTGACGATTGACTAGATTAGAACGTATTAAGACGGTTTAGTATTTTATTGCTTTTCTTCCATTTCTTTTAATGCCTCTTAAGTAAAAGAACAATAAAAGTAAATAAAAAATGAAATAGGAGGTTAAATTTCAAAATAGAATTATTGTGGAAGTTACTTATCCAATTATCTCATTATTGTAATGTAAGAATCAACCGGCTTCTGATTTAGGTCATTTTTTGTTCTATATTTCCTTGAAGGGAAAAGTTTATTCATAGTATAGAACAGTGTTAGAAGTCAGAATGCGGAGTGGCTGGTGAAGAAAGTAAAAGAGCACAAATTTACGTAGTTCTGCTTAGCCTACATCCATGGGAGAGAATCTGCCTTGTTATTTTTCATTCTTGCGTTTGAGTTACATTCTTCACTAATACATAGACACTTTCTTGTTTTGCAAGTCCCGGAATTTTGGTACATCAAATCCCGGGAGATATGGAAGAGATTTGGATATTCCAAAATCTCTCCTTGTTTCCTAATTTATTGGTGTTCTTTCCAACATTTCCCATCAAGTTGGATGGTGGAAGGTCTAACACCCAACTTGTTTACAATCTCATGAAATGATTGTCCGGCAACAGCCTTTGTCAGGATGTCTGCCAACTGGCCCTCTGACCGAACATAAGGAAGCAATAACTCCATCTTCTAACTTCTCTTTGATAAAGTGTCTATCAATTTTCACATGTTTGGTCCTGTCATGTTTGCTCCGGATTGTCTGATATGTGAATAGCTGCCCGATTATCATGCCTTAGTGGACATGGTCTATCAGGCGGGAAGCCCAATTCTATCATCAACTTCTTCAAACACAATATCTCTGCAACTCCCCTTGCTATCCCATGAAACTCGGCCTCAGCACTTGATAAGGCTACCATTTTCTGTTTCTTACTTTTTCATGTGACTAGATTTCTACCAATAAACGTGAAATATCCTGAAATAGACTTGCGGTCCAATGGGTTTCCATCCCAGTCAGCATCTATGTATGCTTCCATTTTCAGGTGTCCTGTATTTTTGAAAACTACCCCATTTTCTGCAGTCCCTTTAAAATACCTAACAATTCTTATTGCGGCTTCCCAATGTTTTTTCTGAGGATGATGCATAAACTGGCTCACAATACTTACCGCATAAGCAATATCTGGTCTAGTGTGAGACAAGTAGATCAACTTTCCCACAAGGTGTTGATAGCACTTCTGGTCAGTGTGTTCAGCCCCTTGTACTATTTCGAGACCATGATTCGGCACCATAAGCAACTCTGCTGGCTTGCACTCCAGGAGACCTGTTTCAGCTAATAAGTCAAGTATGTATTTCCGCTGACAGATATAGATAGTACCCTTAGACTGCAGTACTTCAATTCTCAAGAAATATTTCAGGGGTTTCAAATCCTTCATTTCAAATTCTTTAAACAAGCACGCCTTCAAATTCTCAATTTCCTCCACATCATCTCCTGTTATCACCATATCATCTACATATATAATAAGATAAGTTATACCTTGGGGTCGTCTCTTCAAAAAAAAGTGTGGTCAGAGTTACTTTGATGGTACCCATAGCGTTACATAGCCATGGTGAATTGCCCAAATCATGCCCTTGGAGATTGCTTTAGCCCATACAGGGCTTTCCTCAGTCTACATCCCTCATTTGCTCCAAATTGTTGTGAGAAACCCGATGAATTTTCCATATACACCTCTTTCTCTAGATCCCCATGCAGGAATGCATTCTTCACATCAAATTGGTAGAGAGGCCAATCTCTATTAGCTGCAATTGAAAACAGAACACGAATGGTGTCAATTTTAGCCACAGGCGAGAATGTCTCGGAGTAGTCGACCCCACAGGTCTTAGTATATCCCTTTGCTACAAGCTGTGCTTTAAATCTCTCCACACTTTTATCAGCCTTCCTTTTGATTGTGTAGATCCATCTACATCCCACAAGTTTCTTCCCTTGAGGTAATCTACATTTCTTCCAAGAATTCTTTTCTAAGCTTCCATCGCCTTCCTCCATTCAGGTATGCTCAAGGCTTCCTCTACAGTGCTTGGGATCTCCTATTGATATTCTGCCATACTGAATGCCTTGGCTTTATTTGTCATCCTCCCCCGAACATGTTTGCCACAGGATACCTCTTAGAACCAGGAACATGGTCAGTGATATAGCGACAAGCAGCTACCCCTATGGTAGATCGATCAGGTAGAACTCTAACTGGGACATCCGGAACATCTGCAGTGTCATGAGGAGTAGTAATAGGACGCCCAAGCATCGGATCAAGAGTACATACCTCAATATCCAAAGGAGGAGGAGTCAACACCATGGGGCCTCCAGATTGTACTACATGTGGTGGTGGTGATACCGGTATGGATGAGGTGTGGCGGTGGTTCTGAGTTCAGGGTTGGCCCTTTCGAAGGTTCAGGCATGATGGATGGCAAACTCACCCAGTCTAGTAGGTCAATCTGTCTCTCCCCCTGCCCACTAGATGGTGATAGTTTGCCGAAATAGAATTCACTCTCAACAAAGTTACAATGGATTGTGGTAAACAACCTTCTTGACACTGGATCATAGCATCTGTATCCCTTCTGATGTACTTCATATCCTACAAACACATACTTCAAAGAACATGGACCAAGTTTTGTGCGGTTAGACTTGGGAATATGAATGAACACAGTGCACCCAAATACCCTAGGATGCAAGGTGAGGTATGGAGGTACTTTGGTGTGGGCAGAAAAGAGCTTGGAGCAGTGTCGCAAGATCCAATATTTTGGTGGGCAGGCGGTTAGCCAAATATGTGGCGGTGTCCAGGGCTTCAGGCCAAATGTCAGATGGGACAGCTGATTCGAGCATAATTGCCTGTGTTACCTCCAATAAAAAACGATTTTCCTCTCTATCAAGCCATTCTATTCTGGAATATACGGACACGTGGTTTGATGAATCAACCTTTTCTCAGAACAGAAATTCAACATCTGTGCGTTCACAAATTTTCCTCCATTATCAGATCGCATTACCTTTATATGCATCTCAAACTGTGTAACAATCATATGATAGAACTCAACAAATTTAGTGACCACATCAGATTTATTCTTCAGAAAATATATCTGACTCATACGGGTGTAATCGTCAATAAATAAAACAAAGTATCTCAATTCACTACCTCCAACAACAGGGGCAGGGGCAGGTCCCCACATATCAGAATGAACAATAGAAAAGGGTTTTTCAGTGCGAGATAAACTCAGAATAAATGAGGCTCGATGAGCCTTAGAACGAAGACATGAGTTACATTGAAATAGGAAAGCAAGTAAAATGCGGAAAAAGTTTCTTAAGATAGCTGTCTGAGAGATGACCTAAGCGTTGGTGTCACAATCAACTTTTCTGGGATGCAGTGCTACGAATAGTTAGGGATTTGGACGGTAAAACAACTTCATCTACATAGTACAGTCCATCCCGTTAAGTGTCACACCCAAGGATCTCTTTCGTCCGAATATCCTGCAACACACAGAATGAAGGATACATAAGTACAACACAATTCAACTCCTTCGTCATGTGACTAATAGATAATAACTTGTGTGATAATGCAGGTACATATAAATAATTAGATAATTTGAAATTCGGATTTATCTCAATTATCCCAGCACCCTCAACAGGTAGTAGTTCTCCATTGACTGTCTGAATTCGTCTTTTCTGAGGTTCCTGTCTCTCAAGTAAATCATCAATATCATAAGTTACAATATCAGTAACACCACAATCGAAAATTCATGTCTTATTTTTCTCCTTCGAATAATTATCACATAAATTCAAGGTTCCCAAATCAGATTCTTCATTCTCCCCAAAACATCCTTCGAAAAAATATTTAGTATTACTAAGAGGAGAGGGGCAAGGGGGTAATTTGACCCCTTTGCATTTTTACCTACAACGGACAACGCAGATTCATCACCAGCACCTATTCTGCTTGTTTCTCCGACTTCATCTACTAGTCGTAACCTGGCCGGATCTATAAAATTAAAGGTGGTAGTGGAGTTTGCGAGGTGGCGCGCGGGTTGTTGCCTCACAATGCCCAATGCCGCGAAGCCATGCTCCCCCTCCTCGTCACACTCCTGAGCTTCTCCCACGGCGACGATTCTACGATTCTGGTCATTTGTCGGTCGTCGATTTGACAGAAATCCAACAATACAATAGCACTCCTTCTTCACATGCCCGAGATTTCCGCAGTTGTCGCACCTTTTCCGCAATGATGAGTTGAGTCCTGTGGCTCCTTCTGACCGGTGGTTGTTGTATCGTCCGGAATCAGGTCGCCGTGAAGTGAATCAGGCTAGCGGGGCATGACTTCCAGGTCATGAACCACCTGCCTCACTGTAGTTAGCTCCGCCGGATTCCATACCCGACCCGTGTACAACAGTTTTGAGATGGGTTACAGAAATTGGTTTTGGATGTGGGCTACTTTTTTGGGTCTATTTCAATGACAGCCCAGATCCCAGGTTCGATGGCACACTCCTGTCGTCATTCAGGTTTGTAGAGATAAGGATTTCTCCACGCGCAGTTTCAAATCTTATGGTAGCATAGGCATTGTCGACTCCCAGAAGTGGTTTCTCTTTGAGTATATCCTATCAAGTCCAGATAGAAATGTGCATAAGCGATCTTCGGATTGTAACTCGTCGTATCGCACAATATCCTCTTCATATTTCATAGGATTTGGTCTCCTCCTGTCAATCTCCATCCATAGACAATTGTTGTAGTACTCTTCAATACTAATCTGATTTTGTGATAAACGGCCTGCCTTGGTTTTTAAATCGAAAATTTGTTAGCTGTCTTCACCTGCTTTGAACGTCTTGGCCAAAGTTCGCCATAGACTTTCTGATGTCGGGAAGTGAATATACTCCCGTACAATACTACGATCCATATTATTTGTAAGCCATGAGAAAACCTGGAGATCCCTCTTCCTCCATAGTTTGTATGCCGAATCTGTCACTGTCGGCGATTTTTCCGTCAAGAATTCATATCGATCCCGTCCTCCAATTACAACTTCCATGAGTCATGCCCATAGAATATAGTTTTTGTTGTCTAGCTTGATTTCGATTCTAACATCCAGCTGATTCCTGTCGGAAGATGATGCCCCCGATTGTTGTTGTTTCATAATTGTTGCAATTTATTTGGAGAGTGCTTTGGTGGCTTCGGCTACTGAATCTCCCATACTTTTCGGTTGGAATTTTCGCCGAAAAAAATTATGTAGAAAAACAAAGGTATGAAAAACCTTGCTCTGATACTATGAAGAAAGTAAAAGAACACAAATTTACGTGGCTTAGCCTACATCCACAGAAGAGAATCTGCCTTGTTATTTTTCATTCTTGTGTTTGAGTTATATTCTTCACCAATATATAAACACTTTCTTATTTTGTAAGTGTCGAAATTTTAGTACATCAAAACTCAAGAGACATGAAAGAGATTTGAATATTTCAAAATCTATCCTTATTTTTTTAATTTATTAGGATTCTTTCTAACAGCTGGAGCCCGCCCAATGCCCTCGGCACCCGACGGCCGCCCAGAAAAGTCAAGAAAATTTAGACAATTCCGATGAAGTCCGAAATTTCTAGATGTTACCGGTCACGTTTATGGATGATGGTGAAGTTTGAACAAGTTTGATGTGCACTCTTCATAATTGAAAAACATGATAAAAATATATATATTTATATCCTACTTTAAAATATGCAAAGTGGTTGGGAGTTGGAGATTTATATCCTAATTTATTGTCAACCAATGAAATGAATGGTGTGTTTCTAGATCTTGGACATACGGTGAAAGAGGGTAGACTAATAATTATTGAATTGACAATTGTACCTAGAGATCACCGTTTAAATTTATTTGATTATATTATTTATAAAAAAAGATTTTGGACATATTTATTTATATTTTGGTTAACCAAAATATATTTCATAAATAAATATTGTATGATATATTTCTTCTACGAAATAAGTAGCAAATTATACTTGTTTGGCTGGAGATATCAGGTGCAAATAGAATTTGATCACGTATGATTTTTTTAGCCAAGCATTGTTCACGTATGATTAACAAGTGAGTTTTTGTTCGCTGATGGTCATTTAGCTGCACTCTAATGATCAGATAGTCTAATAGTGACTGTTTTGTACCACTTATTTTTTAGATTGATTTTTTTATTTTTCGTTTTTTTCAAATTATTTCAAAATGAGTGTTTTATAAACTCTACTCCTCCTTCTATTTCTCCTTTTTTAAGTCAGATTATCCTCTTTTGAAAAGTAGGTAGGAGACTACTTTTTTTCTCCTTCTCCTACTAATGGCAATTTTGTAAATAAATGGACTTTTTTAACTCTAAATTTTAAATACAATTTCAATCCCCATTTTGAAGGAGAAACTCCCAAACACTCAAATACATCAAAATGAGAAGGAGCATCAAAAGGAAAAGGAGATGTAAAATGAAAATCAAAATAAAAAATCCAGTAGAGGTACAAAACATAGACACCTTATCCCACATCAACCTCCCGATAAAAGCAATCTCTCTCAATGGGGATGGTGAATTCCAGAGTATTGCTAAGTGTTTATTTGATGTATAAATACCTATCGGATCTATTCTCCATTGTCATTTATCCATTGTATCAGATAATGTTTTATGCTTATCCACATAAGTTTGTATCTCGAGGCTTAGATTTTCATCTGTCAGACTAAGGTCTTGATTTCATTACCATGACCATGTTGTGTGTCCATTAGCCTCAGTAATTTGCTTCTGTGTTATGATTATAAACTTGTCCATAGCCATAGAACATAGGGTGGAAAATAGATCACACATCTATAATCAAAGCACCATTTGTCTTCCCAAAAATAGATATCCTAGCCGTCACCCACCATTGTGGAACAGTTCTTCAAGAACCAATATGTTAATCTAATTAGATTCACTAATATCCTCCACCGTCCAGTAAAACAGAGAAACCAGAACAGGATTTGTGGCAATGTGTATTTTGTATTGTGTTTGGCTGTTTATATAGTGTACAATACAAGGATCTCGTCTCATAGTTGTCATATACAATCTACGTAATTGATGGAGACTGATTTATATGAGATCCATGGTTATTGCCATGATTCTTGTGAGATTGCAATGTGTGATTGGAGATTACCTGATCTTCTGCACGTTCTTTAACATGCCCCTACGAACTCATCGGCAATGAAGTGATGTTGAGTTTGGTTCGGAGATAGCCAAATCATGGGGAATAGAGAGCCTTTGTCAAGCCATCAGCGGGCTGATCTTTGCTGGAAATAAATCGGATGTCCAATGTTTTTTGGTGAACACGTTCGCGAACAAAATGATAATCAATTTCAATTTTTTTTTCGTGCGTGGAGGACGGTATTGGCATCAAGATATGTGGCACCGATGTTATCACACCAGAGGACTAGTCGGAGATGAATATAAATGCCGAGATCGTGCAGTAACGAGAGGAGCCACAGACATTCAGTTGTTGCATTGGCAAGAGATTTGTACTCTGCTTCGGTACTTGAACGAGCCACAGTAGATTGTTTCTTAGATCCCCAATGTACCAATTTTGAGCCAAAGAAAAGGCAGAAACCGGAGGTAGAACGATGGTCATTGGGACACCCAGCCCAATCGGCATCAGAGAAGACGGAGATAGCAGCCAAATTGCACAGCTTGAGTAGGAGGCCAAGACTGATAGTGTCCTTGAGATATCGCAGAATCCATTTAACAGTAGTCCAGTGTTCATCATTTGGTTTGTGCATGAACTGACAAACCTTGTTGACGGCAAAACAGATATCGGGTCGAGTGAAGGAGAGATATTGCAAGGCACCAACCACACTGTGATACAAAGAGGGATCACTGCACGGAATGCCTGAGAAGAGGCTCAATTTCTGAGATGAGCTCATAAGAGTGTGAACCGGCTTGGCAGCACTCATGTTGGTTCGACGTAATAGATCGAGGATGTAGCACTACTGACAGAGAAAAATACCAGCAGATGTGTGAGACATTTCAATGCCTAAGAAATAGTGTGCAGGTCCCAGATTCTTCACAGCAAATTCGTGACTAAGAATGGCGATTAAGTTCTCAACGGCCTGGATGTTGGAGCCGATGACAAGAATGTCATCAACATAGACGAGGACAAAGTAACGTCCTTGTCCTGAGAAACAAACAACGAGTCATCTTTGAATCCATGGGTAAGAAGATGATCACTGAGCTGAGAGAACCAGGCTTGGGGTGCTTGTCGGAGTCCGTACAGAGCTTTTTAAAGATGACACACATGATTTGGATATTGGGAATCGATATAGCCTTGTGGTTGAGCCAATTAAACTTCTTCAGATAGTGTGCCGTGCAAGAAGGCATTCTGAATATCAATTTGAAGAACATGCCAATTCCGAGAGACTGCCAATGTAAGAACCATGTGAATGGTTTTGGGTTTCACAACCGG
Organism: Pinguicula primuliflora; assembly: GCA_025802335.1. Classification (NCBI taxonomy): domain Eukaryota; kingdom Viridiplantae; phylum Streptophyta; class Magnoliopsida; order Lamiales; family Lentibulariaceae; genus Pinguicula; species Pinguicula primuliflora. The sequence goes on from JAOYMZ010015996.1 coordinate 14,959, forward strand.
GCTTAAAGTTTTCAAAAAATCAACACCTCCTTGTTGACCGTAGTCTTTAGCAACAAGACGGGCTTTATAACGGTCAACTGATCCATCGAGATGCCGTTTTATTTTATAAATCTATCTGCTATGTATGAGATTCATAATAGGAGTACGCAGAACAAAAATTCAAGTACCATTTTTCACCAGTGTCGTGAACTCCTCATCCATAGCATTGCGTCATTCAATATGCTTGTGTGCCTTTCTAAAACTTGATGGACATTCAGGAATGTTGTTAGTTAGTAGGAGTGCTTTGGGAAGGGGATATCTTACCGTTCAATCAAGAAATTTTTTGGGCTTCACAATGTTGTTGTCAGAGCGAGTAGTGATGCACAATGGAAGCAGATCAGGGCAGGGCGCAGCGACTGTTGATGGGATAACCTCTTCATGTGGAGGGGAGGAAGAGGGAGGACTTGCTGAATTATTGATTGTAGCAGAGTGGTATGTTTCTGGGGGTTGAGGATCAGAGACTACTTCAGTTGATGGACCTGCTGCTGAAGACGTATGATCAGACTGTTGGGTGGAAGTCACGATGGGGGGTATGGGCGGGGAAGATATGGTGTGGTCAAGTGATTGTAGGAGGGGAAGTGAGGCAGCAGAATCTGTAGAAACATTCTGTAAAGGTGGAGTGATTTGGCGAAAGGGGAAGATAGTTTCATCAAACACAACATGCCGAGAAAGAAAGACTCGGCCTGTGGATATATCCAGTCATTTGTATCCACGATGTAAGTTACTATAGCCAAGGAACACACATAATTTGGACCGAAAATCCATTTTGTGAGTGTGAAATGGACGAAGGAAGGAGTAACATCCACACCCAAATATTTTGAGAGACAAGAGGTCAAGAGGTTTGGCATAGAGTTTTTCGAAAGGAGACATTCCCAGAGGTGCTGATGGGAGCCTGTTAATGAGATAGGCCGCCATAAGAAAGGCGTCATCCCAATATGGTGAGGTATGTGACTATGAGACATAAGTGACAAACCAGTTTCAACGAGATGCCTATGTTTGCGCTCAACAGTGCCATTTTGCTGGGAGGTATGAGGATATGTAACTCAATGCTGGATGCCAATGGAGGTGAAGAACCATTGTAAGCTACGGAATTCTCAACCCCTGTCAGTTTGAACAGCTTTGATTTGGCGAGAAAAAGTGCGTTCAACAAGTTTTTGAAATGTGCAGAAAATAGTATAAACAGCATCTTTCGTGGGGATGGGGTAGAGCCAGATATACCGACTAAAATGATCAACAAAGATGACATAATAACGATTTCCAGTTGCAGATAAAGAGGGAGCAGGGCCCCAAACATCAGAGAATATTAAATCGAGAGGTCCAGATGAAATAGACTGTGAATTAAAAGAAAGGTAAACGATAACTCTTCCCTTGTTGACATACCGAACAAAGGGAAGGGTGCTTATTTGAGGAACAAGGAAGCAAAAACTTAGCAATTAAATCTCTAACAGTTGCAAAGGAGGGGTGTCCAAGGCGATAATGCCAAACGTCAATGGGAACTCGTTGATGTACTAGAGCTTGAGGTTGTGATGGAGTGGTGGGAAAGAGGTAGAGGCCATCCTTAGTTGTCCCGTCACGTCACTACGTCCTTCACAAGAAAATGAGATGGGTGAAACTCAATGAACACATGATTATCTTTTGTAAATTTACTCACAGAAATAAATTTTTTGTGAATGGACGGAACATGAAGCACATTGGTTTAACTAAAAAGGATGAGAGGAGTTAAGTAATTGCGTAGAGCCAATGTGTTCAATAGGTAAACCTGCATCATCGCCAACTTGAATCATATCAATACCCGGATAAGCATAAGCTCCTAAGTTGAGATTTAAAAAATCATGCGTAACATGATTGGTAGCACCTGAATCGGTATACCAATTGTTATCAGGAATCTGTGGAGTAGTAACATATGCACTCATAAAAGGAGAGGTGCACTGGGAGACCTGATCAAACCGATGATAGCACCGGGAGGCATCATGACCATAACGACTACAAATTTGGCAGGTTGGGCGAGAGGTGTTTGAGATCTGGTGATACCCGCATTCTCGATGGTTGCGACCACGACCCAAACGACCGTTGGTAGGTTGATTTGGGCTAGTGCAACTGCAATTAGAACCACCACAATTTTGGGACTGATTTTGCTGAATAGCATAATTGACAGAGCCAACACCAGAGTCATCAAGGGAGGCCTGATGTTCAAGCCGTAGCTCAAAATTAAGCAAGTGTCCAAGCAGTGTTTCGTAGGACATGGGCTCGAAACGTGTAGAGACAGACGTCACAAGAGAATCATAAGATGAATCGAGGCCACTAAGGAGATAAGACTGAAACTCCTCGGCCTAAAGAGGCTGACCGATGGCAGCCATGGTGTCTGCCAACATCTTAACTTGTTGGACAAATTCAGACATGGGTTGCCTCCTTTCTTGAGTGAGGAGAGCGAGTGCCAGGTTTGAATGAGCCGAGCATTGGAATGAGCCTGGAAGATACGCTCCAGATTGGTCCAGACTTCATGAGATGTGGTGAGTCCGACGACGTGTGACAGAACGTCTTCTGTGAGAGAGGACATCAAAATGCTAACAACAATTTGGTCCTGTTCAAACCAGGACACATATTCAGGATTGAGAATAACAGCGGATTTTGGTTGTGCAGCGGTGGCGCCAGGATTTGGAATGTAGACTGCTGGAGGTGTTGCAGTACCATCTACATATTGGAAGAACTTCTGTCCGCACAGATACGGGACCATTTGGGTTTTCTAGAGCAAGTAATTGTCTTTCGTCGGTTTTATGGTCACAAGGTTGGGTTGGTTGACGGAAGCTAATTTGGTGGATGACAAAATGAGGGCCATGGCAATGAGAGGAAGGAGAGATCGATAGAGAAGAAAAAACTTAATGGCGAAGGCCGTTTCGCTCCGATACCATAAAATAGAGAACCAGAATAGGATTTGTAGCAATGTGTATTCTGTATTGTGTTCTGCTGTTTATATAGTGTACAATACAAGAATATCTTCTCATAGTTGCCATATACAATCTACGTAATTGAAGGAGACTAATTTATATGAGATCCATGGTTATTGCCATGATTCTTGTGAGATTGCAATTTGTGATTGGAGATTGCCTGATCTTTTGCACTTTCCGTAACATCCAGGTCTTATGACTTTTGATGTATGCTTTCAAATAGGATACAAATTGCCATATTTGTTCTCCAAAACCAATTTCAAAAGAGCATCATCCTCATCTTGCAGTAGTTTCCAACCTTTCTTACCCAATAAAGCATCATTAAACTCTGGTAAGCTTTTGAGGCCCAGGCCTCCATTAGATGTTTCTTGGCAACAGATTCCCGATTTAGATAATTCCACACGTGCTTGAGAGTGAGTCCACTCATCCATTTTTTCCCTCATAATGAACCGAAAATGTCATGACGAGGGATGTAATTGTCCGCAACAAAGCATTTATTGTGAGCAATAAATGCAAGTTTGAAATGAAGAAAAAATAGGACAGCAATGAAGAAAAATGCGCAAGAAGAAAAATGTGGGACGAGTTTCAAATAGTAGTTCACACTACTATTGTCACGCGTTTCTCTCCTATAAAAGGATATCCTCCTTCATTTGTTACATCATCCCAGAGTCTTCAAGTCTCATTACAGTGAGAAATACTAGAGAGAAAAATAGAAAGTTTGAATGTTTATCCTTTATTCTCTAGAGAGATTACAAGTGATATCTCTTAGTGGTTCAAAGAGATTGTAACTCCTATATTCTTTCATAGTGGAATTCTTCTATCACTGTCCGTGGTTTTTCCCATGATTTGTTTAGGGGTTTCAACGTAAATCTTTGTGTTCTATTTATCTTCAGTATTATTTCCTACAAATTATTAGTTGCGGTTTGGCTCTATCTATCCCATTTTTCAACAATTGGTATCGGAGCGAGGTTCGTGATAGAAGCTATGACAGCAAAGTTTGAGTTGGAAAAATTCAACGGGAGTAATTTCTCGCTATGGAAATTGGAGATAAAGGTTATCCTGCGAAAGGATAATTATCTAACGGCTATTGGTGACCGACCGGCAGATATCAAAGATGACAAATGGATCGAGATGGATGAAAATGCTACGGCTAATATACATCTGGCTTTAGCAGATGGTGTATTATGTAACATTGAGGAGAAGAAGACGGCAAAGGAGATTTGGGATCATCTCAACAAATTGTACGAGGTAAAATCTCTTCACAACAGAATTTTCCTAATGAGGAAGTTATACACACTTCGTATGATTGAATCTTCTTCTGTGATGAGCACGTGAATATTTTGAATACTCTATTCTCACAACTCACAACATTGGGTTATAAGATTGAGTCGCAGGAACATGCTGAAATCTTACTGCAGAGTCTACCCGACTCGTATGATCAACTTATCATCAACATCCTCACGGATCATCTAGTCTTCGACAATGTTGTTGCCGTTGTTCTTGAAGAAGAAAATCGGCACAAAAACATGGAAGACAGGCTGGCGACTTCACAGCAAGCGGAAGCCTTGGCGATGATAAGAGGTAGATCAACGGAGCGTGGCTCAAGTGGGAGCCAGAACCAGGGTAG